>VWYH01001147.1:1085310-1097652 GCA_013399365.1 Pampusana beccarii | reverse complement strand
ACATTCTGTGATTCTGTGATTCCAGGTCTGCGCCCCACTCAGCCAGGGCTCCAACCTCTGTCCGAACGTGTGCACGGTACGGAACCAGCAACCCCTACAATTACAGGCTTGCCAGCCCTGCTTAGCACTGTGGCCCTTGTCATGGGACACCTGAGGTGGCTCCACGTTGTAGGACACCCAAGCCAACCGGAATTTTGCCAGCAAATACAATGGGACAAGTTCTGCAGGCATCTATTGTAGAAAAAATAGAGGCCGCACTAAAATGGGTGCAGCGACGACACTTTCCGGGTGCTCCTGAGTTGTTTGTCCTCCTGTCCGAGAGCAAACCATAGGTCCACGCTGTACGTACACACACAGAGTCTGCTCCCAGCTCCGGTACGTGTTTGCCATTTACATCCGAGTTTTGTAATCCTGATTTCTCGTTGCTATTCCTTTCGTGTTTAAACATCCAACAAAACGTATTTGCACAAACAGCCCAGGTCCACACAAACACAGTAACAAAGATGTTTCTCTCCCGCACAAGCAAAATTATGCTTCTACATATTACTTACACATGTATACATAATTCAGATGTACACTTACTATAAACATGTGGATGTATATATAGCCGTCCTTGTGCAGTTCCGTTTTCCACAGAGGAAGCAACTTTTATGACTAATGAAGTAACATTATCATCCATGTTGTCATGATCAATTTTCAGTCAAGCCCACACCCCCCAGCCCTGAGCAGGCCCCACTCCCTTCTGATCTGCCACCCGTACGTTCCCTTCTCTCTTCTTGTAGGTTTGCTTTTGGGGTTTTTTTTTAAGGCTTGTGGGCCTGATCCTCGGCGGCTGCAAACTGCCACAGCTGAACTGGGATGGAGAAGCATCAGAGAAACTTTGGGCCTTGGTTTTGCTCACGGAAACGTCAGCACGTTCCTCCTTGCCTCACTGCCTTCCTGGCAATTTCCACCACTGTCATGAGATTTTTATTTACTAGTGCTAACTATCACAGTAAAATTAAAAAATACATTTTAAAAAGCATTTTTAAAGAAATTGCAAGTCAGGAGAGCAAGCGTTCACAACCGCAGTAGGCAGAGTGCATTTCTGCAGGCAGGGAGCCCTCATGTCTCCGGATACAAAATACCTGCTCATCTGCAGAGGTTCATGACCTTGCATTTCAGACTTGGCGCTACAAAATTCCCCTCGCCTTCCTCCTAAATCAGGTTGTTCTTGCCATGGGCTGCGAGACCAGACAGAGGAACCAGGGCCACCCGGAGCCCTGCAGCGTCCCCTGCCCGGAATTCATTTTAATGCACAACGTTACCTGAAAACGCCTGGACGTGCGAGTCCTGACCCAACGAGCACCGGCCCCGCTCTTTTCGTCCTCGTAGATGTGCTTCATTATTAACTTTTCATGTGACAACTGTCTGCGCATTAAAAGTGCCTCGCAAAGCATAAACATTGGAAGTGAGGACTTCTAACAGCCCGTATTAGCGGGTCCAGCCTTTAAATGATGGTGGCTGCGAAACTGGAACGCAAGCCAAAGAGGTCTGTTCTGACCATCCTACCCTTGTTTTCTGTTCTTCAATTAAACTATTGCTTATAGCTATTCATTTTTATCAGTATTATATAAAACTAGGACAGAGTAAATGAAAATTTATAATTTATAAACAATCTGGGAAAAAAAAATCACTGAATTATTTATGGCACTTTTGAAATACATTGTTTGTTACTTGTACAAAAATTAGTTGTTAGGTCTTAATCACAGCAGTGCCACAAATATGTTGGAAATTAGGACTCGCAAACCTGCTTGTTTGGAAAGAAAAAAAAAAACCTGTAACTCTACCTGCAATTGGAAAACCCAAACCAAACTGAATCTGAATGGTCTAGTTAAACAAGTGCCAATTATTGAATAATTCTCTGACCTAAACAGAAAGTTATTGTATATGGAAAGATTTTTTTTTTTTTTTCCCGGAGAGTGCTTTATACCAGATGCCCTTTTAAATTGTTTTGAATTCTCTGTAGGCAGTAGATAACTAAACCTACAGAATGTAGTAATGGCAAAAAGGAAGCAATCAAGTTGGCCACTTCTAGTTGAGAGTCATGGAAAAGGCATCTGTTCTATATGAATTGCAGACTATAGGAACTTTGACAGTTCATAGAGCAGACTTAATTTATTAAACTAAGTTTCTAATATAAACAGTAATTCGTTTCAGGCACTGACACTGAAGGTCTGGATTATGTGAATAAAATAAAGAGACCTCCGCTGGCCTCCTGAAAAAAGGTAAAAAAGGCCTGATGCAGATCGGGAAATATTGCTATGAAGTAGCAAAAGAAGTGAGATACTCCAAGCGTGATTTACGGGAAACTCTGGGTTTGTTACCCAGCCCCGGCCTCATGTGGGTCTGGGAGAAACACGGATCGGGGGCTCGGGGCCCGATGTCAGCAAACGTTTGTCTTCAAGCACTTCAGTAATTCAGGTGAACGCAGTAGGACTATTTCACTGCTTAAAATTAGGCAGGTACCTGAACAATTTCCTGGATCGAGTTTACATTCGTATCAAGTTTCAAGCACTGGCTTCGCTGCAGCTTTGACCGAAAGTTTGCTCATAACTCAGAAATCACACACAACTATTTCCTTATGTCATCATCCCTCAGCAAAGACTGAGTATGGAAAACCTCAGTTACGGGTTTTGTGTTGTTTTTTTTTTTTTTCACCCCCCCACCAAAAGGGTTCTGGAAATAAGCGATGAGCTGGCCGGTCCCTCGTGTTGGTGACCGGAGCTGCTGCCCTCCGAAAGCCGCAGGCGAGCTCCCCGTCACCTTTTGTGTGGCACTTTGCTCAGGCTCAGCCCGCCGCCTCGCCAGCCCCGGCTAATTGCTCGATTCCCCATCTCATTTGCCTGAGAATGACTGAGAACGAGAGACAGCGCGGGGTCTATAAAATCATTAATTGAATTACTAGTGTGGAATAAGTAGCGCGTCAATTTGAATTCAACACCACCACCCCCCCCCTCCTCCTCCCTCCGTGTTTCAGAGACCAATCCTACTGTTGATATGTGCAGAGCTTCGGAAGGAGGCTCAATAAATAGATGTGCTATTCTAGCTAAACAAATTTATTTTTCCAGCTGTCCTACTGAATTAGTAAATTGTAATGTTGACTTCAGAGTATCTTCCCCATAAAACGTATGCTGGCCTGTATATTTTACTGGCACGAGGACCCGCACACCTCCTCTAGGATAAAATTGCACCCGAAGAAAACCAGAGCAAAACTTCAACAAATAAAGAACAAATAACATGCTTTTAATGTCCTGATGCGAGAGGGATCTAATACCATTTCCACATCCATTAGGCAAAGGATTTTGCATGTTCCCTCACAAAGAGTGAGCATTTTCAGCGGCTTTCCCTTAAATTAAGATGACAGGTTACCGCTGCACAGTGTTGTTAATCTTTTCCTAAAAGCTTAATGTTACTACTTAGTAGTTTACTAATAAATCAGAGAAAATATGTAACGTCATTTTGGTTTAGATATAGATGGATGACTTCTTAGTATTTGTAAAGTTGTAAAACAGGTACCGCGGTGGCACTCAGCGACAGGAGCGACACTTGGCGCGGTAGCTGGATCCCTTTCTGCCCGAGGGCCACGGCGCATTACACCATTCACACCATCAAAACCAATTCAATGCTCTGTCATATACACCCCACTAGCAACCGGCTTTCAGCTGTCTTTCATGCTACATGTATTAAGGATGGCTGTTAATTTTCATATGCTTTCTGTTACTTTAATCTTATTTTTCGTTGTTTTAACCTTTCTTTCCCTTGAAAATATTCTGGTCGTAACCTTTTAGGATTTTTTAAAATTTTTTTTTTTTTTAAGCACGCATCATCGCTGTGGTCATCCCGCACTTGATTTTGCTGCTGAATTCCCTCTAGTTTGTGGATTTATGGCTTTTGATGCCGTACAGGTGCATTTATGTTGGTGGCTGGGACATGACCACATCCTCCCCTTGCGTGTGCCACTGAGGATGGGACACAGGGTGTCTTCATGGGGACATCCCCAGGGGCAGCCTACGTGGAGGAGACCTTGACTGGCTTTATCTTTATTGCCAGGCAGTTTTACTTTACTGCCTAGGAAATGGTTGACAAAAATTCTAAGCAAACAGAGCGACGGAGGGGAAGGGACCTGAGCTCCCAGCAGCACTAATCCCACCTTTACTGGTAGGTCTGTCTTTGCTGACATGGTGTAGGTGTCCCTAAAAAGGATGGCCTTAGGTGTGAGCTCTCCCATGGTGTTGGTGTAAACCAGGAGTAACCCCATTCCAATGAGTAGGGTTAGTGTAAGACCAGTATGAGCAGCAGGTGAAACACCTGTGATACACCTGAATCAATCCTACAGGGAAAACCCACTTGGCCCACAGCACGCACAGAATCATAGACTCATTTCAGTTGGAAGAGACCCTCAGGATCACCAAGTCCATAACCTAACTCAACTCCAGCACTAACCCATGTCCCTGAGAACCTCATCTAAATGCCTTTTAAACCCCTCCAGGGATGGTGACTCCACCACTGCCCTGGGCAGCCTGTTCCAATGCCCAACAACCCTTTCCGTGAAGGATGTTTTCCTAATATCCAATACAAACCTTCCCTGGCACAACTTGAGGCCATTTCCTTCTGTCCTATCACTTCCAGCTTGGGAGAAGAGACCAACTCGCCTCGCTGAAGGCACTTTTGCACGGGTGCCATCACTACAGACAGTCAACAGCATCTTCGACCCCTCTGCACGAGCGGCACGACCCATTCTGCAGAACCACGGTGCCTTTCTGGAGGGAGGAGACAGTCTGTGAGAGCAGCAAACAGAAGGGAAAGCCCCCAATTTACAGGGGAATTTTTACAAGAAAATTTTTTACAAGATCCTGTCTATATTCTTAGGTGCTCCTGAGGCCTCTTAATTACTGCTTCCTGGTTGTTTTTACTTGTCCTTATTAACTTAATAGGTTCTCTGATGAGCAGAAGCAACTGCAAGCACCCAGGAGCCACCACCAAACGACCCTTCTCATTTAAATCAGAACTCGCGATTTTGTGCCGGTGAACTATGCATTTTTTGCTGCACAATAGATGGCAGTAGAGAAAAAAGGCTGAGACTAGACAATTTATATTTTGGAATACGCAGCTGATTTTTTTCCCCCCCTCAAATCACCGTACAGTATTTGTTGCTTTCTTCTCAGCAGAGAGCTTTCCTAGAAAAGGCAGTCTGGTGCGGATGAGGCTAGAGGAAATAAAAGATTCATGCATGAATAATTAATGTATTGGAGGCCTCACTTGAACTTGTTGCCTTACCCAGATGAATGAGTTAACATGTTGGAGATTATTATAAAAAGGGACTATTCTGCTCCGGTAGATCAAATCAGCTGAAAACGATGAAGTATCGCCGCACATATTAATATATGCTCGGTACTTAAAAATAACCCTTCCAATAAGTATAGTCATTTGGAGGTTCAGAGAAAAAAAGGTTTGGTATGGTATTTGGTATTTGACTCTTGCACCGAAAGGAGAAGCAAAGCCTGGGATGTCGCTGGGTGCAGGGCAGCTCCCCGAGCCAAAGAAGAAAGTCCTAGATTTCCTATTCAAAAGCATTGCCACGGCTTTCCTGCCTACCCATACCTCTCTACATCCCGCAGCACTCATAGCAAAATAAGGTTGGGAATGAAAATCGTATCATCGCTTTTCCATGCCCCCGTCAAATAAACCCCTTCCCATGTGGGTGGCAGAGAGCTGTGGCGAGGACAACGAGCTTGTGCCGCGCACGTTGCTTGGGGGGCGCCCAGAATCAATTGATTTTTCCTTCAGCCAAAGCTCCTCTGACACCGTTTGCAGCTGCCCCGGCACGTTTTGGTGGCGGCAGCGTGAGGTCACCCTGGGACACGGTCACGGAATCACAGAATATCAGGTTGGGAGGGAGCACGAGGTCCATCTGGTCCGACCTTCCTTGGCACAAGCACGGTCTAGACAAGCTGGCCCAGCACCCTGTCCAGCTGAATCTTGAAAGTGCCCAACACCGGGCCCCACGTGGGCTTCCTTTTCCAAAGCGAGTTAAAGGTGCACCGTGCCCTGACGTTATCCAGGACTGCTCGAAAATAGAAATAGATTGAAAGTATTTTGGAGACGTTTCTGTCTATTATCTCTTGGCTGTACAGTGCTGTCAAGCAAAACGTCTTCTTTCTTCAATCAGAGCACAAACACAGACCAGACATAGCAGGGCACGGAATTTCCGTGCAAAAACGCCTGGTTTCTACATACAACTCGATTTTTGGCAAACTTTAAGTTAACGCTAGCCGTGGACAAAACAGAGCTTTTCTTCCAGCTCGGGCAGGGAACCGGGGCCGGGCTTGGGCTGCCAAACCCGTGGGGAGGACTAAACACCATTTCTATACACGGGTCCCCCAGGGGCTCACACAGTCACGAGCTGACACGCTTCATTCCCATGCACCTCCAGTAAATGGATAATTCCCCAAAGCCGGGCAGCGGCGGGGCGATCCTCCCCACCACCCAAACCTGCTTCTGTAAGAAAGCCTTCACCTGCTAACAATATCTTGCCACTCTAGATCTGTTCCTAAAGTTATTTGCCACATCAAATCCCACTATAGAAAATAAGGAAATGTTAAAATTAAGAACTAATGTTCACATGAAAGAATTTCTTTTTTTACTATTTCCTTCAGCACACCAATGAATGTTTAACAGTTGAAATTGCTTTGAAACAGCAATAAATTATTTCATGCATACATGCCAAATATTAAAACCAGAAGGTTTCTTAACATGAAGTCACTGGTACCGAGATTCGTGTTTGCCTTCGTTAATTATCTACTTGTTTATTAGCTTAGTTTCACTGAGGAGCTGCTGATATCCCCGAGTTAAGGATTTCGGAGCTGTTCACAGGATGTAATAATACAGTTTTATGGGCTGCTCATTGAGAAAGCATTTTTAGTTGTTTGCGCTTTAGCAGTAAAACTGGTGTTTTGCTCGGTCCAAAACCCTGCACAGGGCCCTGTCACCCATGCCCCCCCGGGCGACCCCCAGCACCATGGGCTGGGGTTTCCTCCAGGAGTTAAAACCAGCGGCGCAGACTCTAGGAATTATTGATTATTAGTGAATTATTATTATTATTGAATTATTATTGATTGAATCATATTTGTCACTATCGCTGAGTTATTCTCTTAAGCTTCACCTACTAGAGGTGGGGTATTATAGCCAACTTTAATGAAAAAAGGCTTCCAGCTGTACTGACCACTAGGAAAGGCTTCAAATCTTCAGGTATATATGGGGTGGGAAAACCAGTGCCTCCAAATCCTGGAAAGGGCTGTGGGGCATTGGAACAGGCTGCCCGGGGCAGTGGTGGAGTCACCATCCCTGGAGGGGTTGAAAAGGCTCACAGACCAGGTTCTTAGGGATGTGGTGTAGTTCCAGTGCTGGGGTAACGGTTGGACTCGATGGTCGTGTGGGTCTCTTCCAACCAAAACGACTCTGTGAAACCCAACTTTTTCTATTGCTGCTCAAAACCCACGAAGTTTAACACACTGGGAACAGCCTAATTAAAAAAAAAAAAAAAAAAAGAAGAAATCCTGTGAAGAACAACGAACACATCTGAGCTGCTCCAGTGTTTTCCAGCAGCACTGCAGGTCCCGCGCTGCAGCCCCGCTGCAGGATGCAGGCTCCTTCAGCCTGTGATGGCATCGCAGCTGCAGGTCACTACCACTCAGGGATGTGCTTTTCCAGAAAGAAGATAATTTTGGGGGCATGTGTGGCAGATGGGAGCGCTAACTCACAGAGCTAGGAGTTAACCTGATCGCATTATAATGTGATAGCTCCACAGCTAATGCCCATCAGCACTGTGGGCCATTTACTTTATCATAAAATAAAATTAATTGAGTGAAAATAAATTGCAGAGGGATATAGAAGAATTTGAGAACACATACACGAAATACACAATAGCTCAAGTCTCCTGTGATACTTATCTTCATTAGAGAGGAAACAATTATTATTAATTCTCCCTTTAAAAATAAATATCCTGAAACTCGCAACAAGATTTACTGCACGTGCTGATGTGGCTACACGAGCGCTAAAATTTTATTTTCCTTTGAAGAAGGGCTTTCGGACCCAGCAAAACATTTCAGCTGCCGGTGCCCAAATCCCAGCAAAGCCGGAGGGGGGACGTGGGTGTCCTGCCGGCCAGGTGGGCAGCGGGGAGCTGGCCAGAGTCAGCTCACGGGCTGCAGTATTTCTAATGGAGAATGTTTATTTGAACACACGTGTGCGTTTGCCAAAGTACAGCGAGGTAATGACATTGAGGCTTATTGATAATACAGGTATAATTCCACGTAATGACCAACCGAGCAAAATGATACAACCGTCTCTCCTTCATCTATTACGCTCCTGTCCGCAGAGACTTCTCAGTTAAGGGCTGTTTATTTCTGCAGCAAGACATAGACCAGATATGCAGAATATAAACCGTGCTATTAGGACTTGTGAGTATACGTTTGTTTTTTCCCTCCCAAGCCATTTAACAGCCTGTAATTTTGGGGATCAGCTTTCTGGCTGTGCGGCGAGCCAGGAGTCAGCAAGGCAGCCGTGACGGCGGCGCTGAGTGAGAGGGAACAACCTGCCCGGTCCCGGCTGCAGACACCCCCGCGCTACCTCCAGAGCAGCTTTCGGTTGTGTTCCTACGGCTCAATCACAAGTTCCCAGGAGAGGATTTCCACCTGTGTTAGTGGCGGCACTCCACAGGTCACCATTAGGTAGTTTCCTTAAAAAACAACTAGGGAAAAAGATTTTTTTTTTCTTTTTTTTCTGACGTCTGTATACCAGCAGTCCCCCAAGCCGTCCGGTGCCAGCTCAGCACCAAAGAGCAGCGTGCGGGCAGCCCTTCCTAACACGGCACACATGGGCATCAGGGGACGTGCCGAGAACGCTGCTCCTGCCACAGCCACCCCGGGGCTGCCCAGCCACCCTCCAGCTTTGGTGTTTTTGCAGATCCGCGTTAAAATTCACATCTGCTGGCAGTAAAGCACACCAGCAGCTTCTGCATCTGCCGAGCAGCGCCTACAGGTGCGTGGGTGCGAGGTTCCGCTTGCAAAACCACCGAATGCCGCCTCCTTCGTTGAACCGGCAGCAGGCATGGATTTGTCACCCGCAGGTGACATCTCCAGCCTGGTTGCCAAGAGGCTGAGCAGTAATAAACCTCCAAAGTGCTGGGTGAGCAGGGGAGACCCTTTAAACTCCCAGGCGTTTTACTTCATTACCAAAGACTCCATGTGCCTTTACATTATGAGTTTTGTTCCCGGCTCTCAGATCTCCGTACCGCTCAAGGTTAATTGGATATACTTAATGGAAATAGCCACATGCATCTGCCTCCCTATTTGTAGGATGGGATAACCCTCAGGCGCTCGACCAGCATGAAACGACTCTGGGTAACAAGAATCTGAAATCAGATTACATCTCCCCAATAATTTTGTAAGTGCTTAGCCCAGTGACCGGGGGCACAGGGAGCAAGTATTGGGTGGCAGTGAGAGGTGATGGTTCGGTGCAGTCTTCGGGCACCACTCTGGACATGCGGGAAGGCAGATAAGATGTAAGGGATGTGGTTTAATTAGGCCACAACTTTATTAAGTTAACTCATCTGGGATCTATCCAGCACAAGCCTTTCTTTAATCGCTCCCACATGGCAGAGTGTTGCCAGGAGCCCTCCTGCTCCCCCCAGCTGGTCACCACTCCTGTGCTGGGACTCAGCCACCCGTCCCACGTACAAAGCTTCGGTCTCAGCTCCACAAGGCGAGAGGCACCGCCGCTGCCATGGATGCCGTACCCGGCACCGCCGCATCCCGCTTCGCTCCCGCAAGGACAGCCTGTGACACAGCGCCTGTCCGAAGATGCTGCTGGCACAGGGTGACAGCGTGCTGGGATAAACGACCCCTGAGATGCGAAGAAGAATTAGCATCGTGTCCTGGATTGTGTTTTGTTTTAAAATTGTCTCTTTCAGCCCTGTAAGAAGAATGCAACAGCCAAGGTCTATTTTAGCAAGGGAGATCTGTTTCTGAGGGAGAAAAGACCTCGGCTCCTTCCAGCTATTGTCCACAGCACTGCGCAGCAGCCAACATTTTCTTTATTATCATTTTTTTTTTTCCCCTCCTGACAAAACGCAGACTACCTTCCTGCGTTAGAACATTTTGGTGACTTTAATTACCCAGTTGTGTGTGTTTGCGGCAGGGGGAGAGAGAGGTGAGCCTGAACGCAGAACAGATCGCTCTGCACCCAGCCAGCGCCGGTCACCGAGCTGCAGCGAGGGGCTGTTCCCCCTGCATGCCACCATGCTTGCACCTTTTATTTATTTTTTTCCTACAAAACGTCAGGGGTCAGAAGAAACGGGCATCACCCATTAAATAACTCTGCTGTACCATGCTCGTTGCACTGGAAGCAGCAGCGTTGTGCCCAGGATCCACCGCCACATGCGAGGCTGTGCCGCTATGTAACGGTGCCTATTCCTTCTGCTACATGACCCTTGTTCCTCGCTTTTCTCATGCACAGCTTTATGACTTTTTTAATCTTCCAGATTATTATAAGCCTTTATTTGGCTGCTGCAACCCAAGGTCTCAATCAAGCTCAAGGCTAAATTATGCTGGAAATCCCCCGAGGGAAGAGAGGCGATGCCAAACTGCGGGCTCCCAGCCTCTGACTCAGCAGCTGTGTGGCATTGTTTATTTTAAGCTATATACGTATATGTGCATATAGAGAGGGAGAGAACTGGGAGATCAGCAGCCCTGTCCAAAGCAGGCGATGCTGAGGCTGCTGTTGCTGCGGTGGCCACGGCGTAACCGCATTTCAGGGGTTCAGCGCAGTGGAAACATCTTTCCCAGCGCACCAAACTCTCCATCTCCTTCTGGGGAGCCGACTCGGGGTCCCTGCCAAAGCAGTGGGAGTCAGGAGCCTCCCAGAAAGTCCGTCCCCCAAAACCAGCCGTCTCAGACCTGGTGCTCTGAAGGACAAGGAAGAAATCTCCAACCAGGGACAAGCCCCGGCAGCCACACGCTGTGCCCTTGCTCCCCAAGCCCCGGGCAGAGTTGGTCTCTCCCAACCATTCTGTGCCTTCCTGGGCTTCAAACCATGGTGATAGCTGCTTGATCACTGCTTGTATTTGCTCCATACAACTACAATAACACGGCTGTCACATCTCTTAGGTGACACAAGGCTGTATCAGGCGCTTTTTGCTGCTGAACTTCCGGGGAGCCCAGAACCCCCCAGGCTCTGACAGATCCAGCATTGAACCTGCCAAGGGGCCAGAGGAGACCTGCGCTTACCCATCTAGGCTTTCCCACCCAGGTCAACTTGAGGTGACAGGCAGGGGACCCCGTACCCCCAGGCTGGATAATCCAAACACGGACCTTCATCAAGGGACAGTCAGGATACAACAGACAGCCCTGAACCTGCAGCACAGCTACTGTGCTTTTGACAACAGCTTTTTCCGCCCCACCCCCACTCTAGAAATACACATTTAGGGATGCACAGGCCAAACAAAACAAAGAGGTTTTGCAGTTTTATTAATTTATTAGCACCTTCTGTGACTTTGTTCACAGACGCTATTTTAAAGCAAAAGCAAATGGAGTGGTACGAAGTTGCACAGATTTCTAGAGCCCAAAACATGCCCCCTGTTTATTTGAAAGATTTATGGCTCTATCTTGCCCTCAGACAAGTAGAGCTGAACCACAAGAAAATTCCTTCACCCCTGTCACCCCTAAGATTTTCTCAGGATTTGAGCACCAGAGGATCTTATAACCTCTTGCCCCATGCTCAGCTAGAGAGCTAAAATGAGAAATTCCATTTAATTTGATAACAGAAGTTCTCTTCAGGATGGGCAGTAAAGACATGCTCTTACACTCTGTCTATTGCTGTTGTCACGCTCTTACAAATGAGTCTATTCCGCACACAGTTACCACCCCCTTGTATTTACGTTGCTTGTGTACCTTCCTTTATGTCCCTCACACACCAGCTTTCCCCTCCTACTGTAATGGAACATTTGCTGAGAGGAAAACTAACATTTCTCGCCAAGGAACTGGAGCTGCCCAGCTCCCCCAGACCACACACGTGCACCGAGCGAGGACAACGTGCCGGGGTCTGCAAAGGCTGACAAAGTGACACACGTCAGCTACGAGAACACTTACAAGATCAAGATCTTGGAACATCAGAAAAATCTCAACATGTCTTGTTTATGACTATGCTCTTTATAATCACAGAGTGTCAGGGATTGGAAGGGACCTGGAAAGCTCATCCAGTGCAATCCCCCCGGAGCAGGAACACCCAGATGAGGTTACACAG
>VWYH01001147.1:977349-1084831 GCA_013399365.1 Pampusana beccarii | reverse complement strand
TTTTTTCCCATCCAGCTCTCCAGCCTGTCCAGGTCTCTGATGGCAGCACAGCCTCCAGTGCCAGCCACTCCTCCCAGTTTGGTGTCACTTTGGCCGGCGCTGGCACCCGCACCCAGCACCAGGGACACACACCACATCCAGCCCCTCCTTCCACCACCGACGTACACCAGCACCTTGTCATTACCGAGGGATCTAATCTCAGCCGGCTATTCCATAACCCTCGCCTTGCCCCATCTCTAAAATTAACATCTAGCATTAACATTTCTGAACGTGACTTTAAAGCTTTCAAGCGAACATAAGCAGAGAGAGACCCATATAAAATAGGTCTCCCTGGCAAGCCGACAAGCCTCCCGAAAGGGCAGGCATGAAGGCTGGCTCTCTTCGTGGGGTACAGTGCATGCTTTGGAACTGTTTGATAGTTTTAAAATATTCCTGATGCAACGGGTCATAATTCTTTGCAGATGTGTACGCAGAGTGCAAAAGGTAACAGCACAGACACTTCAGTGTTCTACCTCTTGCCCCCTTTCTGCCTATGTTGAAGAAACGGTCCTATCTTATCTCTAGTTTACAAGTAAATACGACTTATTTGCTTCCCCCCGTACTAAACTGAAAACATTGTTAAATGTACCATAAACAAAACTTATGAACTTTTTTTTTTTATGTGATTAAAATGGTCATAACTATCTGATGTTTCTTGCTGATTGAATCTGCCACTTCCATTTACTAGGAAAATAAATAACACATGTTTGCTGTCTCTCTAAAAGGTTCCTATTTATTCTGTGGTCATTTCCCACTTATGATATTTCCAGCTTAATTTCATAAAACAGCTTTTACATGGCTAAAAAAAAAAAAAAAGAAAAGGCTCTTATTGTACATTGTCTTCAAAATATTTTGCCTTTGAGCTGTGGGCTTTTATTTGCAGGAACAACCAACCACCCTGTTTGTGAGGCCTGTATTCCTCCAAATTAAAAAGAGAAACAGCTGTATGTCTTATAAACGTCTGCAGAGCTCCGGCGAGATATTGTTGAATTGTTTGTTCCCTATCTTCCCACAGGACATGCCTCCAAAATTCACTGCGTGAGAGAAAAAACATAGGTAAAAGCCAACCAAATGTTCCCCTCTGGGCGTGTGCTTGTAGGCACAACTCATCCATCCACCTCCAGCAGAGCGGTTGCAGCTACTTCTTGGGACTTACAGGATGTAAATACCAACACCGATTGCCTGATAAGAAGTGATGGACCAACACACAATCTGATTTGATTTTCTGAGCAAGGGCTGCAGCACCTAATTTATCAGTCATCAACACAACACTAATTGGCATCTTACTGCAAGGTGGTTTTCTTCAAGCCCTGGGTTGACCCGTTTGAGGGATTCCTTGAACATCTCTGTCTCGTACTCATTGACCTCTCCCTGTTGTACAGGTGGCGTGAGGGGGGATGCCTGTTAAACTACTTGGTATCAGAGATACAAGAAACAACTTTGAGAACAGGAGGGACTGTAAACTCAAGTCTCTTGACATAAACAAAACAAAAAAAAGATAAATTAAGAACGATTCACAACTGGTTTTGTTGAGAAGACGACAAAAAGAAAAATCTAAGCTGATTTTTGCAACCTACCTTCAGGTGGGTCGTATTTGGTGGCTGCTAACAAACACACAGTGTGTGCTCAGGGCTCTTTGGGGCACTGGGGGTCCAGGGCCAGTCCCATGTCCCGGTGTGGGATGTGAGCTGCATCCCAGCACATCAGCCCTCGCACGTGCCTACCTTGCGCAGAGCTGGCGATTCTACAAGATGGGCTGCGTTGTGCTCGCACATAACGATGAGCAGATTTGAGCCCTAAATCTGGAGAGCTCAACAGCTGCCCCCAAGTCAAACAGGAACAGAGACAATGCATAACTGAAACGGCAAGTCATGGGATAATTAAATTATTTGTGACAGTAAACCAAAATAGAAAGAAACAAAAAAAAAACCCCTAAAACAAACAAACAAACCAGACACAGAGCCATATGCTCCCATGTGCTGCATGCTGCAGAGCAAAGAGAGTCATTGCAGCACAGCGCAGAGACCCCACAGCCCCGGCTGACGGCTGCACCAAACCAGAGCCCCCGCACCGCACCCGGGACAAGACACGGTTTGGGCACAGGGAGGATGGAGCTGATGGTGGGTTCCTCCATCCCACACGTGGAATCACAGAATGGTTTGGGTTGCAGGCCCTTCCCAGCCCCCCCAGTGCCACCGCTGCAATGAGCAGGGACATCTTCACCAGCTCAGGTTGCTCAGAGCCCTGTCCAGCCCGGCCTGGGATGTCTCCAGGGATGGTTCATCCACCACCTCTCTGCCCAACCTGGGCCAGGCTCTCACCACCCTCAGGGCCAACAATTTCTTCCTCGTGTCCAGCCTCAATCTCCCTCCTTTAGTTTAAAACCATCACTCCTTGTCCTATCAGTTCACGGCTCTACGGGCCCCAACACAACCCCACCAGGGCACAGCATCGCACATCTCAGCTCCACTCCTGCTCCAGAAAAGGCGGAGGCCTCCACGATGCATCTTTCCTGAATAACAAGCACTGTTCGCCTTCAAGTAATTAAATCTAGTGGATGGTACCAGCCCAAAAAAAGTCAGAAGAAAAAGTTTCTATGATCTGTTAAGTGACCTATAACAAAGCGCAGGGGAGGAAGGGGAAGATAAACCAATCTCACAAATAAAGCCCAAACAACAAACCAAGTTTCTGCAGACAAGCCAAAAACCTGTCCATAGTTTCCACGGACGGATCCTTGGGAAGTTTTCAGTAGGCAGCAATCCACCCCCATTAACGGCGTGCAGGAAGGGACTGGGGGCTGCACCAATGGCAGTCGCCACCACAGGGACGCACACCCACAGCCGCTCGGTTCCTACCTGGAACCTGCACCTGCAGCAACCCACGAGCCCCGGCCTTTGAATAAGCTTTTGAGGAAAGCACAGAACATCTGTGAAGGAGGTGACGGGGCTGCAAAGGCCAAGGGCTGCGCGGCGAGGGTCCCTGGCGACCCCTCGCTCCTCTGCGCGTGGATGTGCAGGTTCCTTTTAAAAATGGGTAAGCCGCAGAGTAGAAATATGGTAATGTTTATAGGCGGCAGCAGTCTCCACCTTCGGATGTTAATTATACATTAGAACCGGACAAATTATTCATTGGGAACAGTTTGGGCTCAGGGGAAAGAAGAAGAGTTTTTTTCCTCTAAATACTGCAAGCAAAGCCTTTGTGCGGGCACTTAAAATATATAGAGGGGATTTGCACGCACACACTTTATAGCATGGCTATATTTAATGAACAGCACAATCTGTGGACCAACTCATTCACGAATGTGTCCAACTCTGCTTGTTTATAAATTGCTCGGAATTATTCAGCTGTGTTATTACTCCTAACGCATTCCCCGTGCCACGCTGGATTTGCAGCCTTTGGCTCCAGCTTGTGTCCCTGGACCTACCCTTGCTCAGAAGAAAAGGGCCAGGCAAAGACTGCTGGGCTTTCCCACCCAGGAAAATCACTTCCAGCAGGACTGGGCATCCGTCAGAGAACATCTTCAGATGGGAAAACAACCCTCAAAAACACCGCTCATAAGTTAGCAGAGCATGGTCACGTTTTACGGTGAAAAATGAGTGTTTCCGTTAAGTTTTGTAGATGTTAGGAAGACAAGGTCTTCATGCTTAATTTGGTTGATGCTTTCAGGAAAGAAGAGGGGAGGAAGCAAACTAACACCGAAGCTTTGGGAGGAAATTTTTTTGATGAATTAAATTTAAAGAAAAGAAAAAAAACCACAAACTGCAAAACACACAACACTAAAATAGAACAGAGTTAGATATTTACAGCTTAATGTTTTTTTAAGTCAGTAGAACAAAACTCTGGTTTTCCTTATTGACTGTTAACCACAATAACATACGACTTGCTCAATTTCATCTTTGTTCCTTTAATATTGGGAATTTCTTTTTCATTTTATTGACGAGGAAACATCCAGTTTTCTGGCTGGAGCTTATTGTGTAAAGAAAGCATAAAAGGACTCATTACTTTTTAACTACTACCAGGGAAGCAAACGGAATAACTCTATTATTTCGGTGAGCTCAGCAGCTGGTAGCATTAGTATTTCAAACACCACATTTATAGCACTCCATCTCCCAGATTCTTCGAAATAACATCAATATAGGATCCGACGACAACGTCATATGTACGTGTGGGGGTTGACGTACGTTACTAACGATGCATTTGCTAATACACAACGGATCATACCGCATCCTCCTTCAATTAACCCAGGATGCATTTTAAAGCAAAAGCGCTGGGATTCAGATGCTTGGTTGTGAATTCACAGCCCCCAGCTGCCCAGGGAAAGGGCACTTGGGAGAAAGAAACCAGACAAATAACAGGGACATTGAGGAGATCGGGATGTGTCCTTCCCTTCCTCCTCAAACAGAAATCCTACTCCCAACACATCTCTCCACAGCATCTCTTTTTTTTCAGAGGCTGTCTAAACATCACATAGAAATACAGAATTCAAAAACTGCAAAGTTTTTTGGTGGTAGTGTTTTGTTTTTTTTTTTTTTCTTGTTTTGTTTTTGTTTTGTTGGGGTTTTTTTTGTTTGTTTTTGAACCCACACAGTAATTAAACCAGTGGGTTAAACAGCGAAAGAGAGAATCTGCCCCGGGGCTGCGGGCTGTGGAATACCATCCCCACCAGAGACTAAACACTGCAAACCACTCTGCTGGTAACGGATGGGCATTTTAAAGGAGGCAAATGATAAACAGCGACGGAGCTTAATTGGCGCTGTTTGTTGTGCGCTCGCTGATGAAACGCCAGCAAAACTGAGTCACTTCAAAATGACATGTTTATGTGACATCAAAGAGGCTGAGCTGACTTTACATTCTATCTGTGACAAATGTATATATTGGATCGCTGTTTGCCATTTAGACCTTCTCTGATTACTTCTCATTGTAAAGAGAAACATTTGCGATTCTGCTCACTTGGTAAATCTGTAGAGTGACTTGTTAGCAACACATGCAGGGAAAGTTGTTGAAAAGCCCTTCTGGGCCTACCGTAGTAAATATGTATTCACACACCCGATAATGTGCTGCCGCTCGCTGCCTGAAAGACGAATGCAGACAGAGAGGCACGCTCGGTCGCGCTTCGACGCGCGCTACTCGCCAAGTCTTTGCACTTCAGGCATTAAACCCAAGCTTCCTCCCGCTCCTCCTCCTCATCCTGGACCCCATCTGACCCTGCTTCGTGTGCTCCTCGCCATCAGACACCCGGAGCTCTGCTTTGCCTGGGGAAGCAGGGCTTGCGCAGGCTGCCCGCCTGAAATGCTGTGATTAAATTGTCCTGGGGGATGGAAAAAAAAAATCAGCAAAAATAGTGTCAGTGCCTGTGTGGTGGGAGGAGATGGGAGCAGAAAGTCGCTGTCTTTCCCAAACGCTTCTGTCGCCTTTAGGAGAAAAAAATAAGGGATGGAAAAAAAAAATTTCAGCACTACCATGTCCTGGAAGGGCTCTTTTTTTTCCCCAAAGCCAGCAGCCCTTGCGCTGGCAAACCCTTCTGTGAAAAGCCACCTTTGAAGTATTCTATCACCACCAGCCACAGTTAATGCTTCTCCTCCTTACTAGCAAGCAGGTAATGAGTTTGGGCTGAAGGGAGCGTGCTGCCGTCGGGATGCTCGAGCACCCGTTTCACCAGACAGCCAACAGACACGGGCAACTTGTCTCCATGTTTCTCACCCCAAAAAGGTCCCATCTGTCAGTCCTGGCCAAGGAAAGCCTTGAAAGATGCTGCCCAAAGCGTTCTCAGCAGCACTGCAGGCCAGGGTACTGCAGAGGCCACCAGAACACAAACCCGGGGCCAACGTGTCACCATCTGATGACAGCAAAGGGAGGAGAGAGAGCTCGGACAGCTGCCTGCACCCTCACCCACCATCAGTGCTCGCAGGGTGCTTGTCCTCGAGTGGTGGGACGGAGGAAAAGGAACAGCGATTGCTTTGTGCTGGGGCCAGCTTGAGAAGCAGCTTTCTGCTCAGGAGAAGCCCAAGGGGAGAGACCGGCCACAGAAAACCAAACGCATTTCGTTGTTATCTGAGCATCAGCCCTCCAATCAATTCTTAAAACAGACATGAGCCTGTGACACAGGGAACAGCCTTGCACCGCTCACTGCTTCACGTGCAAACGGTGGGAAAGGGGGTTTTGAACCCAAGAACGACATGGACGCAGAAGACCGCTATCTGGCCAGCTTCTCTGTTTTGACCTCAATAGCTTTTTTTTTCCTCTGAAAGCATGTTTATGATTACCATACTGGAGGAATGCACTAAATACATAGCATAACTGGAGGAAGGAATTATTGCTGGCGGAATGTATAACATGTGTGCGCACAGCTCTGTAACGCTATCCCCGTTTTGTTGATAAACTTGGGCAGATTTTAGGGGCAGATACATTTGTAAGTACCGCGGGGAACGGACCGGTCTCGGAGCTGGCACCGAGAGGGCTGAGGAAAGGCACCGCCGGTGTCACCCGGGCGGGACGGCCACGCTGCCCTTGGCCACAGGAGATGGGTGGCAGTATTGGTCCCACCAACTCGCCACCCAAACGGGTTGCACTGCCTCTCCTGCCCGCACACGCTGTCATTGACAGCATGTTCACCTGGGGGGGCTCTAACTGCCGGAGAAAGGCTCTTGCATTCCTCACGTTAAAGCAGAGGACTATTGCATTTTTGCCTCCTTAGGGACATACCCTTGTTGCAGCCAATGGGACTTGCAAAACGCAAGCAGCCTGGCACTGGGCATTGTCTGCATTTCACTTGTCAGAAATGCAATTCGCATGGATAAGGAGGACTGAAGCTTACTTTATAAACCAACGCCGTAACAACAGCACCACCCAACCCTGCACATAGAGAACCTGAAGCCCCAGGTGTGCTCTGGCTCCCCCATCATCATCATCATCCTTCCTGCAGGCCCTCCCTGGACCCGCTCCAGGAGCGAGTCCTTCCTCATCCACACCTGTGCCTGGTGGGCTACCAACCACGGGCTCACAGGAGCCCTGGCACAAGCCACCCTGCCACAGTCTGCATCAGGGACCAAGCACCAAGGCCACCATCACCCTGCTGGAGGCCAGACCTTGGTTTTCTACTTGTTAGACACCACCATGTTTTTCTAGCCTGTGGCGCTATGTAACACGGAGCTGCAGCATCGCCAACCAAAAATGAAGCTCCAGGCTTTTGCACAAAGTTTGCAGAAGGGTAAAAGGTTTGTGAGTTGGACTAGGTGATCTCCAGAGGTCCCTCCCAGCCCTAACCATTCTGTGACCCTGTAAACACACGTGGGGTGCAGAGCAGACGGGTCTGGGCAGAGGAGATGACTTTGCCCTTGTCACCCACGCACAGCAGCCTGGAACATGTGCCACCATGGGGGCTGGGATGCTCCTGGAGCTCCAGCTCTCCTCCCGGTGGCACCCGGCCCATCCCCATCCCCAGGGGAGACGGTGCACCCCTAAACACGCTCCTGCCTTCTCGCCTCCGCAGGGGACCGCCAGATTTGGCCTAAAGAGCATGTTTACTGGTGGGTTACACACAATAGCGCGTGTTGATACGCGGTTGTTAATATGTCTGTTGATATTGATTAAATAAGGAGTACGATGTTTCCCTTTTCTTTGGCGTGGCACTTTGCCTGTGCGTTTCTGGCTGGCGGCAGCGCCGAGCAGCCGCGGCGCCTGCCAGTAGCACTTGGCCATGCCGAGGCGCCATCGGCGGGGGCCTGGAAACGGGCTTGGATTTTGGCTAAACCTCGAGTTCCTCCCTCCCCAAACAAAGCTGGGATTCAATGCCTTCCACGGGCACCTTGCTTTCTATGTCAGCTCACACCAAAGGCCACAGTTCCCCCCCAAAAACAACCCCCCAACATTTTCCTTCCCTGCCAGCCCCAGCGCTTGTGCCACAGCCAAGACGCCAACATCAGCGGCACCCTCTGGTTTAGGACGCTGCCCTCGTCACCCACGAGGGACGCGGTGTCACCTCGCAGGAGGGTGCAGGTCCCTCTGCCCACGGGAGCGGTGTTTCGGCACGTTCACCCACCTGGCAGCAGGACTTTGTGAAAACTCATCTGGGTTCAGGAGCGTGGGCTGTTCTCCCTCCACCACAGACGAGCCTAAGGCCTCATCTTGGTCCTGCCAGAGCTCTGCAGCTTCCAGGGCACTTATCAAGGCAGCAAAACTAAGTGTTTGCAGGATTAGAGCTTAGTAAGAGAACAGGTACGCTCAAAGCACCATTGCACACCTTCAGCTGGGCATGTGGGAGATGACCTGGTATTCAATACATATGTTGACAACATATGTATTTTTTCCTAGTCCGATTTCCTGAGGAAGCAAGATTTACGCAATCACACTATATACTTCTCAGTCCTTTCTGCTACCCCTGTGCTCCAATGACTGATTGCAGCCAAATTCAGCCTTGTGGAGGAATCTCAGATGTACCAAACTCCTACGAGTCTCAAGAAAATACGCAGAGAGAGTTGAACTGCTGTCCCCTCTGAGGAACAAGACTGCGATGTGAAATTACCCATGCTATTAGATACCACAGATCCTACATGGGAAAGCAATGCTATGAATACTCCAGCCACAGGAAAAGCTTTAATCAGGATGAATGCAAGATAATCAAGCCATGGGAGAGAATGCCAGAGAAAAAAAAAAAACCAAAACAAAATTCATAGGCTCCGCTGCTCTTGCAGCAATTTTTCCCCCCCCACTCTTAAGAACTGAATAATCAAGTGGCTCTTTTTCCAGCCTTCTGTTCACATGCTCTTTTTGGATTGCCTTCCTCTAGCTGCTTGCACACAGCACAGAGGTTATTGGCTTTGTACTGCACAGCATCCACAAGTGCCAGGGGCTGAGCAGGCATCAGCAGATCCTTTGGTGGCTGCACAGAGAGGAAAGGAGGCAAAGCCGCTCTCCCTGCTAGCTCAAAGCATCAGGTTTTAGCTGCTGCTGCCCGCAAACAGCCCGGCGTGAACCAGGAGCTCAGCGACAGGCCCGGGCATTGCCCTGTCCATGACGGATGCTCTGCAGCACGCACACCCCGCATGCTGGCGGTTTTGCCTGGTCAGCAAACGCCTTTTTGAGCGGAGATGAAGAGCAGTGGCTGGACAACAGCAAGCTGAGGCCGGTGCCAGCCGCGCTGGCAGCTCACAGCTCCCCTTCCCACACGGGCTATGACTAAGGGATCCGCGGAGCTGAGCATCCCACGGTTTTGACGTGTTGCCCAGATGTGCAGAGAGCTGGATCAGGCTGCTGGAGCTACGGCTTCAGTGCTTACTTGAGCCAGGTTTTGGCGAAGGCCACGTGCTGGTCCTGCTGCACCCTGCAAGCTGTAAGCCCTTTGGGAGGGAGATACGATGCTCCCGTTGCACACCAGAGACATCCCGCAGGGCATGAGCTGGCCTTACGTGCTCAAACAGAGACCGAAGTCACAACTCTTCCCCTCTGGGCAAGCCATGCAGCCCAGAGGAAAGTGGTGTCAGTCTAACTCAAAGTGTTCAGGACTCTGACTTTCCCCCCCAAAAAAATTATTTCAAGCCCACCTGAGCTGGGTATGGAAGGACATAACTGCAGAAGGGACTGAGACACTTGACCCAGGGACAGCACTGTATGTCCCTCCTCTCTTAAGGTATCTAGTTATCCTCAGCAAAACCACACTTTGAAGAAAAAAAAGCAGCCTCTACAACCAACTGTAATCTAACTGTATTTTTCTAGTAATTTCCTTGGTCAAGAAAGTAGATGCAACAAGCTTATTACAGCGTTTCTTATTCACTTCTGAACAGAAACGGTAACAGCTTTGCAGGTGTGGAATAGCGTTTTAAAGACAAATAAGGCCTGTACTTCCTAACGAAACCTACTTGGTTTCATCCACAGCTTCCTTACGCTATTGAACTCGTTGTACACCTATGTTTTATGCATAATGACTTTTCTATCTGGTATCAGACAGTAATCATTCCAGAAGGCAAAAATCTCAAAATAACCACAGTATATGCATACAGAATACATTTAAAAGAAAAATCTAAATTGACTGTTCAGACCTTCCCTCACTTGCCAGTGGATCTTCTCCAAACAGAAGGCATTCCAAGTCGGCGTAGGAAATGCTAAGATAGCATGCTTTCCATATTGTGTTATCAGAGCGTCTTCCAAAAACTCAAGCTTTCCCATACAACAAAATGTCATGAAGAAGGTTTTACTCCAGTCTGCGTATCACAGGCTGTACATACTGCTTCAGCTACTGTACCGTTGGCAAGCAAAGCTTGTAATGACTTGAAGTACAGTTTAGGAGCAGAAAAACTTTGCTTCAGAGCCACTTGCTCACACTGTCTGATTTTCATTAGGAGGGGTTTGTGTGCCTATGTTTTTTCCCCCCAGGAACGAAGGCAGAGATGAATGTCACAGAGGACTTTTTGGCATTCAGTGCTTCACTGTATGGAACCCGATAAATTGAGCTGATGTTGTATTTGCACTGAAGGGAGAGGGAGTTTCCCAGAACCAGCCGGCCCAGCTGAACGGAGAACTGGGTCAAACCCTGGCAGCAACAACGCACTTCAGAGCACAGCAAGCGTCTTGGTTTTAAAAACAGATTTTCTGCCCAGGCATGTAGCTTCCCCCTGCTCTCCCACCGACATTAAATCACTTGCTTTCATTTCTGTTTTTATAAAGCCAGCAAGAAGTCTCTGCAATATTTCACTCATGCACCATCACAGCAAAACCAGCAAAAAAACCAAAAACCCAGCACAAAAGGCAACAAGTTGCATCACTGCTGGGAAGCTGGGTATAACAACCCATCTGAGCACCCCAAAACAAACCACCTGGCCACAGACTCACGCTGTCTTACCTGGCATTGCCCAAACAGCTCAGGGTGGTCTCCATGTAGCATTTCTGCTCCATTACAGCAATGGTGGGTGCACCGGGGGCAGGTTGAGCCTGGTCTCAGACACAGGAACCCCAAACTGGCAGGGAAGCGTCTGGTGAGCCCTCACTGTACATCTCCCCACCAGGGCCAGGTGAAGGGGCTCAGCCCTTCTCACCGCTGCTTCTCCTCTGTGGGTCAGCCCCACTCTCAGCCCTGTTCCTCTGGGCCCCAGCTGTAATAAATACAAACCAAAAGAAGTTAAATCAGAGGGTAACTCAGAGCACTTGGTGCCCAGGCCCTGCTGGGTCCCACCCAGGGACTCCATCCCCACAGTTGCCTCTCCTGCAAGGCCCGGGGTAGCTGGGCACCCCAGTCTGCTCGCTCTGTCTATATAAAGGTTTTAATAAAAATCCATTTACCCATACAAAGTCCTCATTTTCCCTTTTTTTTCTTTTTTTTAAAAACTGTCAAAGAATTTGACAAATTTGATCAGATCATATCCCCGAGCCGAAAGTGTGAGTTCTGGGAACGAGCTATTTGCGTCGCTGTAGCTCCCCGCTTACAGATCTGGGCTCGCGACGCGCCCCCCTCGCTGCCTGCTCCGCTATTGCAACCCATCTGATCTCGCTCAGCGCGGAAAAACGCACTTCTGCGGCACAGAAGTGCTCACAGCAGAGAGGCAGAGCCCTCCTCAGAAGAAATTTTTGATGGTGAGAGCCTGGCTCAGGTTGCCCAGAGAGGTGGTAGATGCCCCATCCCTGGAGACATCCTGGTTTTATTTTTTCTTTCATCTATAGATTCCAAAAACTCTTTATAAGATTACTAATAAAAATGGTTGTATAAAAACAGTTTCGACGTGAAAAATCAGAACGTTCCCATCCCCATGTACAAGGCTGAATCCAGCTGTCTCAGCCTGCTTATAACACTTATAATATTTCCATGAAACATTTTCTTTTGATGAAGCAGAATTTGTGTGACAGAAAATTCCTGACCAGCTCCAAGTGTAAGTCAATACACTGCAGCAAACAGGTCCAAGCTTAAGATTCAATTCTCATATGCTGTGCTGACCACTGGGAAATTAATCTTTTACTCACAGACTGAACTTTTTTGGTATGCGCTTGCCGAAATCGAATAGAGAGGAGACCACAGATAACGACGCTGGAGTGAAGCAGGTTGAATTTAAGCTGGTGTAGCTGAGCAGGAGGTTTCCTTTAGAGAGTTTTTGGCTGAGCGGAGCACACGGCAGTGGGTTTGTCCAATTCCCTGCAAGCAGCTCCCTGGTTCATCACACCCCACGGGAAAAGTTCTCTTGGCGTGACCGTGGCTACTGGATTAGCAGCGGGTTTTGGACAGTCAGGGCAGCCTCACAGCGACCACTTCATCTTTCCGTGTGGGAGCAACGCCTGTTTTTTGGGAGCACACGCACACGCTGCCCCTCTGCAGCTCAGAATTAGCATGAAGCACTGGGGGCGATTGTACAAGGAAAGTAATTACGCAGCACGAGTATTCTGGGTACTTACCTGTGTTGGTTATTGGTACAAGAAGAGTTTATCGGGGGAGTTCACCGAGCTCACAGGAACCCACATCCCGCTGGTGCTGCAATGGTTAATGCCAAAAACCCGCCTTGGCTGAGATTCTTCTGCTGTTTGATGGCTCAACTGAAGCTTGATGTTTATGGTGGAAATTGTCTTGATTTCTTTAGACGAGATGAGCATCCATGGAGTTTGAAAATGTGTTTTAATTAAGATTCTGCTAAATTCTACCAGACACCTACTTGGAAAACAAAGCAACTGAATAATTAACTCTGATGAGAGCAGATGCTGCTCTAATGACAACCTGTTACTGCTCAAGTGCACCATTAGTTGTTTTATTGTGTTCTTTTAATATGTCCAGAGATCCTCAGCTAATGAATATATCGGTAGCAATACATCTAAAATAATTCTTCAATGTGGACTGTTGTAAGAAAAAAAAACGGCCAACAAGAAGAACAAAACCACCCCATTCCACTGAAATAGTGTTTCTGCTGGTTTGCGCTGTGTGTGCTGGAAAGCAAACACTTCCTCAGTTATCCTTGTGGGATTATTTTAGCCATACATCAAGTGAAGCTTACAAATTGATGAGAATCTAATGATGCATTTATTTACAGATGTGCAGTTCTGTTCCCTGTTCTGTTGCCGAGGGGTGAGAAGAGGGATGGCTTTTCCTTTCCCCCATGTAAAGTGCATTTGACAAAATGACTAGAAAAATACCACCAGCATGCTTTTACCCTATTATTTCTAGCTCTCAAAAATAATTCTATATCCTGTCCTAAATCACAGACAGAACTCTTAAAAAATAGAATATTTATACTTAAATAACCCACTTTAATGACACACTGGACTTCCCGTTTTCACAGTATCTCATGGTTTCATCTTAAAGCTTGTATTATTTTTATATTAAAACCCCTAAATTTCCATTTTGGACTGTCAGCATCAAGAAGTATTGTCCTAACCGTAAAAGGAATAAGAGCACAAGAAAGTGACCCAAAACATAAAAGGGGAGGATCTAGTTCATAGTTTTATATTTCCTTCCCTATTTTTTTTTTTTAATGTCAAAAGTATCCCTTTTGCTTTGAAATAATTACAAGCTATGTTGAGGAATGATGGAGGTCCTCTTTGAGATGTTTTGCAGAGCCCATTGAACTCAACACACACCAGTGTAAGCGGAGCCAAAGGCAGTGGCAAAGCCCCATTGCCCTTTGCAGAGGGGGAGGCTGCGGCCATACAAAGGCACCTGTGCTTTCCGAGGACTCGCATGCCATTTCGTTAATGCTTTTAAGGGAATTAAACTAAAGCAAACAAACCAAAAAGCACACAAACAAAATAACACACACACACACACAAAAAACCCCAACCAAAAGCATCTGAGCACTCACACACCTTCAAGAAAGAAAGTTACTCAACTCATTTCATCCCAGCATCTCGCACTGCCTTTTTAACAATGGTTTGCTGAAAACAAGCTAGCTGCATTCTTGGTAAAGAGTGGAGGAAAAAAAAAAAGCAACAAAAGCAAAACCAAAAATACTTTGAAAAAGTTTGTTTTCTCTGCTACTGCAGGATGCTGAGCTTCCCAGGTCACCTTTCCTACATAAAGGATGGAGAAGCCCTTTGAATTTATAGGGCTTACAGCTGACTGCTATGCCTTTTATGGAGACCTCTTTTGGTCTGATTAATTAGTAATTGGGGCAGGAGCTATGCACTTCAGTGACTCTTGGTGCCTTGATTGTAAATCGCAATCTGGTGCTAAATCTCAGCAGGTCACATTGCAGGTTTTGCTGTGCCCCAGTGACAACACTGATTAAATCTGTGTAAACAGTATCTCAACATAAACATTTTGGGGGGATGGAGGGCTGCCTTCGGTTTGGAAGAACTGAGTTATTTATTTCTGAGGGTTCTGTCTGTACTAAAGCATTTTCATCAATTGTCAGTTGTCCCAATCGATCATGCGGCAAACTAATGGTTTTAATTTGGCTTTAGAAAGCTTGCCTACTGCGGGGGCTTTCAAACAGCAAGTCAGCACTCCATTTACACACGCAAGCTGAGGATGATCAACAAACACTATCCTGGGTAGCTTTACAACTAAAGAAAGGACAAGGGCGGTACGAGAACACAGTTTTTTTAATATATTTTCCTACCTCCTGCCAGGAGGCCCCGCAGGGCATGGTGGCTGCTTCCTCAGCTGTGTCAGAGCACGGGGAGGACCCACAGCTCCCAGTTCACCTCCGGTCCTCAGGAAAGTGAAATGAGTGTTACTGTAAGACTGCGGGATGTTGGACATATTGCCTGCCTCAGAAGTCTGGTCATCAAGCACCTGAGTTGTTTGGTTTTTTTTTTCCCCCACTTAATTCACAAAAGTATGTCAATAAATGTGGGATGCAAACCAGTGGGTCTGAGGTATCACCACCTTAACTCTGCTCCAGCTTCCCCTCCCACCAGTGCAGGTGATGGGTGCTTCTCAGGCTGCCACCTTTGCGTTAGTTACGAACAACTGCCTTTGAAGAGACAAGAAACCATTTGCAACACACTATAATGCCGAACAGCTGTTTTCATACGCTCTTTGGGAAGGAAGTGTGTTTATCTGCAGTTTTGATGAGCTGGAATGATGTCCATGACCTTGCAGTGATGCTTTAACAACTGCTGCGTGGAGGAGAAGCCAGACAGTGCTCTCCGCAACCTTCCTGGGAGCGAGGAGGAGGGGGTGCTCACGTTTATTTTCGTGATACGTACAAATCCACGGCCTGGGCTGCGGGTTTGCACTTGAATTACCTGCTGGCTGTTGTGGTTGAGCAGCGTCTGCTCCCACCACGGCCCCAGCTCCTGGGGGGCTGCTGAAAGCAGGAGATCCGCTCCCAGAGTGAAGAGGGAAATGTTCCAACCCTTGGCCTTGGGAAAAGGAAACCAGTCAGGAGAGAGCATCAAAAATGCCTTTTCAAATTTGGCACCAGGGCCTATCCAAAACTTGTTGCATCAGAGACCTCTTGGATCTGGAACAGGGATTAAAAATCTTGGAAGATCAGAGGAACGTTTTTGGGTAGACTCCCAGCAGTTCATGACTTTTTTCCCACTGTGGTGCTGCTGCAAGAACACTTTCCCATGTGTTAATTTGTCACTTCCTCTCCTGAGTCCAGAGATCAGCAGTAAAGCACACAGCGGTGGAGCGAAAACTACCGAACTTCTAGAAACCTCACATAAATAAGCACTGGTTGGGCAAAAATCTAGTCTGGCCTTATCTTGCCCGAAGGAGGTTGCTTCTCCTCAGATCACTGACTCATTAGAGCGTGGCCTCTTCCCATCCTGTATCAAACAGGCCTCGACCCACCAAGTGAGTTCAGTCCCTGAGGCCGAGATGCTGTGACAGTGGTCCGGGGCAGCGATCGAGCCTTTCTTCTTCCTGAGAGTACAGTAACACGGCCCTGGGATTTAAAAGTTAAGCACATCACATCAGTGCTTATGGAGAGCAAGGAGGAGTGCTCCGATGCCTTTAGCAGGGCACGGGCCGAGGATTTGTTATTGAGATGCGCAAAGCGAAGTTTAAGAGATATAAAAGCACCTGCCAGGAGGCAAACAGCGGGTCACAGTCTGGGTAGCAGCATCGTTCTGTCCCCTGAATGCTACGAGACGGGGCTTCAGCTGCTGGCCGATCCAGCTTCTCCATCAGTTCCTCAGCACGGATTCCTCTTCTCTTTCTCACATTTTTCCAAAGAAGGGAGAGATCCCCAGCTGCTCTCACACGTAGCAGGTTTTTTTATGACTAACGCCGAGGCCTTGCTGAAGACATCAGGATTTTGCTACCAGCTTCAGTAGTCACGTCTGGAAGTTCTGGAGCGTATGTGACGTTAACTGCAGGGCAGCTATTCACTGTGCGTCTCTTAATTGCATCCATGCAGACAAGATGTTCTACTGCACATGGTCAATTCCAAATCAGCACAGATCTGGCTAATGAACCTAGATTTTCTCCAGAGCAGCTCTAAGTACTACTCCTTATTGAGGACTGTACTCTCGCCACATTTCAAGACTTGAGTTCTATCCATTCCTGCAGGAGCCCTGTCTGAATAATCACAGCTGATTGCTCCTGGAGTCGTGTGAACATTCACAACAGCGTTTGTCATCTTCTCATTTGGCGTTTTTCTAAGAAAATAATTTTGCTGTCAACAAATCCCTCTCTTGAATGAAAAGCTAGTCGCTAAAGCAACATGCTTCGAATAGGAATGGGGTTTTGTCCTCGCTTTGCCAAACTCAGCAATGCTTCAAAGCTTAACGTCCAAAGGATCACAGTGAATTAGAGGATCCCAAACGTGCAGATTCTTTCTGAGCCAATGGCAACTATCAGGATCTCATTACAATAATTAACCACGAGGTTCCTTGATTTTTCCTCTGTTGTGTGAGAGCTGAGTCTTGTGGAAGACTGTTCAGACACTGGTACCTATCCCCCAGCTTCTCTTATCCTTAGGTATACGACCACATCTTTTGTTAACCCTCTTTTCCCTTATTGCCATACCAAGACACGGCTGACTTCTTCCAATCCAGATGCGCATCTTACAGTCAAGAGCCAATGTGCTCTTGCAGCCTGAGCTGTTGAGCTGCATTTAACTGTGTTTGGTGCTCTTTCTGAGCAAAGACAAAGGCACAGAGCTAAACTTGGGACAAATGCAGGACAAATATTTAGACTCAGCAAGCCATTTTCCTTGCCCAACCTGCTGGACAGCCTGGCAGCTGCAAGCTGAGTGTGGCTCCCGTGTTCTGAGAAGCAGCTTAGTTCAGATGACATGTTCCAACATAAGCCCTTCCCATTCAGATCACTACGGTTTCTGTAGAGTTTGTAGAGTTCCGTAGAGTTGGTAGAGTTCTGCAGACTTTGCACATTGTCTGTAAGATTATTTATTGTCTGCTTCATGCAAGATTTCCCTTTTTGCTTCCATTTCATCTACAGTGGCCGAGTCCTGAAACACTACTTCTTGCATGTGGTACTTCATTGTATACAAGTATAAACCATGGTGTTTTGTCCACAGAGATTTAAACCAGGTGATTTTTTTGTGTGCTTGTGGCCTATCCTGTGTTGATTCTTGAGAAAACGGAGCAAGTATTCTGAATGCGGAGCTGCTGCTGGGCCACTTCTGTGAGTCACAAGTGACATTAGCAGACACCAAGATGTGCTGCCAGCTTGTTTGTGGGTCACACCAGCCTTGGACAATTCACTTTATGCACTTGGAGCAGAGAGCCAGCAGGAGGAACTGAGCAGAGCACGTGTTTCCCTTTCTTGGGAAAAGCACTTTTACTGTCACATTATATCAGGTCATCCTGGATTAATATCTCAAGTAAATAGTTTTATGTCTTTTGTACCAAGCGGTTAAAAGCACAAGCTGTTTAGCCTCACTGCTAGAGCAATAAATGGCTATCTGCATTGACGCCCATTTGCTGATACGCTTTCAGAAAGAACTATAAATTAATTACTCTAGTCAGGAATTCTCGAGAAGAGTTAGACATCAAAGTCTAAATTCAGCATTAATAAGAACACAGAAGTCATTGTAATTTATGGACTGCAGTCTTTTTTATGTTCTTTTACATATATATATATATATATAAAAAAATATATACATACAGGTACTACTGCTGCAAAAGAACAGGTTTGTTAATAACTAGCTCAGAGTGGCAGCTCTAATGGTTTTTACCTGGGGTCAGAAGACGCTTAATTGAGCAAATATTGTCTTGGCATGGATGGCAGGGTTCCTGCTCTTCCGATGCCTTGTCACCTCTTTCAGAGTGACAGGTTCAGCGTTTTTGGCTTTGCTGGGTTCTCCCAAATCACAGCTGGCACGGGTGGCTCTGCAGAGGGGTGTATGTCTCTGCTCACAATAATCGCATTACAGGATCACGGCCATCATCTGGAGCTTCTAAAACCAACATTCCCTCATCTGTTTGCCGAGCTTATGCATAACACATATTTACATGGGCTCTCATCTTAGGAAGTTTCATCATCTCTTTGCGTAGGAGAATGCTGAAATGATGTTTGCACCATAAATGTTCCAGATTCCACACGCGCTTTCAGTCCCCCAGCATGGCCCTGCAGGCAAAAATACGTGAGTGCCACTGTCCCGTAGGGTAAAAGTGAAAGCAGTACATGCCTCACTGGTGTTCTCCAGCTTATTCTTGTATCTAAAAGGTCCTGGCCTTCAGATATTGGTGCAGGATTATTCATGTGCTCAAAGTAAAATATCTGCTTTAGCATTTTCATTATCAGGGTGTTAGGCTGACTCACCAAGACGCCTAAAAACAGGATTAAGGATGTGAAATGCAAGAATGCAACAGGACCGCTTGCCCACTCCAATTTATTGACTCAGAGTTTAACTCCTGAGACAGAGTTTAGGCGCCGATCACAGACTCAAAGAGGACAATGTGAAGTTTAGGAAGCGTGTATCTTGGGGCTGACTTAACTGAAGGAAGTCCCTGGAGGCAGTCACAATAAAAGGAGCAAACGCAGGCAGAACTGGGATGGGGTGTTGTGTGAACTGGGAACGTGGCCAGCACGGGGTTAGCAGGGCTGCAGCCCCATGTACGCGTTATTCCTTGAGATTAACCATCACCAGCCCAATTCAATAAGTTTTCTAGCCCTTAACCTCTAGTTCTGATATTTTTTGGTCAAAATCAGTGTGAGCTGAAGATACAGATGCCAATTTCTCACCGTATTGTGTGATCAACACAAATTATTGTATTAATGTTTTCTGCTCTTGTTTTATATCTTGTTATCCTGCAATCAAATGGTTAAGCAAACTATAACAAGAAATTGAACATCCTGTGTGCAACATCTATTTGGGTGACATTAACAAACGCACACATCACTGCAGGAAGCTTCCAGTAATAAATCCTTCAGTGATGTACAAATATTGTGACTTTTGAAGGCGCTGACTGAATTGAGGCCGCCAAACGACACTCAAGCTCCGTGAAAACACAGACCATCTCAGTCCTAACGGGTTTTCAGTGTCTCAGCAGGGAGAATAACTGAAAGTCAGGTAATACGGAAGCTGTGGGAACACTGGCTCCAAAGCACAAAGCTTAGGGGACTGGGGAACCAAGGGGGTAAAAACCTCCTTCAGGAACAAAAAAGAACAAATGGATTTGGTAAAACCAAAAGAAACCACTGACTCCTCCGAACCTGCTAATTTTCAACAAATCAGTGAATTCCAGTGTGTTCAAGTTGAGTGTAGGCAGATGAAAACAGCAGTAGGCACATTGCTGGCAGGACACTGGCAGTAGGTGTTATGAGAAGTTTTCTGAACCTTCAAAATCTTGTGGAGTATGAGAGTTTCATAATCATACCCTTTAACTGATGTATAATGGAATTTATATGCAAAAAGAAACCTCAGAAAGTTCACAGAGAAGGATTATTATTGAGGGTTTTGTACCACTCCGACAACTCGGTTGCCAAAGTACATGGATTTTGCCAATATGGAAAAGCGTGAAATGACAAATAAACGCGTAGGGAGGGTACTTTCAGTAATTGTATCCAGTTTCACTCACATACTCAAATGTCCTGGTAATTCTAGGCCCAACCCTTGCCAGTGGCACAGACAGAGGCTGGGTTTGCAACAAAGACAAGGACACTAAAAGGGGATAAGCAGAGCTTGCTCAAGGAGAACTTTCTGAATGAAGTAATTCAATTCTGGTTTGAGAATAAATAGCTCTTATAGTCCCTGGTCCCCGTAAGATTTCTGCTGGCACACTGTATTTTACTGCACTTTGAAATATAAAGGACCCTTCAGGAACGGCAGGTTAAACATGCACCCAAGTGTTCACAAAGCTGAGCCTTATTTGACTACTTTCTCCTAGGCTGATAATCAAATACTAAATAGCCCTTCCTCCTGGAGCAAACCTTTCCCCCTAAGGACAAACCTCTTTACTGAACAACAGATTAGCAGTGAGCTGGCACTCCGGAGTTCAAGACAGACCCACCGTCATTAATTCAGTTAGAGCACAGCAATTTGGAGGTAGCAGAAGGATGGCAAATCGCACCCTGTTTCCTGATCTTCCCCAAAGGAATGTATTTATTACAAACTCTTAAAATCACCTTTTGATAACGTTGAACAGCCTGTGAGGGGCCCATTAAGGCGTATGTGGCAGACCCATTTTACTCCTTAATACCACTTGAAGATTATCCATTTTAAATGGCCTTGCAGAGCTTATAATAATTCTGTAAACTATTAAAAAGTATTAAAAAGCGCTACCACATCTATCTGATGAGAAGCGTGGGCTCCTCCGGCCTGCCTGACAGAAAACACGGTATCTCTGTGCCTGCCTGATGGTGATTCCAGCTGTGGCAATGCAGATTCTCACCCCTACAGAAACCTCCCCAGTTTCACAGAGTGAAGACTGTACTACAGGTACCTGGGTTCCTCTGCTCCTCAGGCTGAACGCAGACGTCTCGTCTTCTTTCTACACGGGGGCACTGTCAACCCAAACCCAGCTAACCCACAGGTGCCCATTCTTTTCAGGAAACACAGTGACTGGCATTTAAAAGCGTGTTTGCTTACAAGAGCGTGGTGAAACCATCTTTCATTTGGCACTTTAAGAAAGCTCTCCAGTTTAAATTGCTTAAAGAAGAGAAAACTAAGCTATTCTGTGGCCCCAGGACCAGACAGTGGTTAACACTGGGTTGGGGGTCTTCACAGCCCTGGGTAAAGGCAACATGAGAATAAGAATAATTTCCACGGGGACTCAAGAGCATCGAGTTTGCCATTCTCCCCATTCAGGAGTGGGTGAACTAACCTCTGGTTCCTGAAAATCCGTGAGACGGATCACAGCAGTTGCGGTTACCGTCTGCAGGTCCGTGGCAGCATCTTTGGATGCTCTTCTTTGGATGCAGCAGCCTCACGCTGCTCCTAAACGCAGGCCACCGCATGGGTAACACAATCGGGCTGAAAAACAACAGAAAGAAAGTGGAGCAAGCCACCCCCCACTGCAGCAGAAAGTGGTGAAATGCATATGTGCCTGAGACCCTTCGGCATGAGGAGAAGCCCGGCTGGCTAATTCCTCCTAATTGCTGTTCGGTGGAGAGGGGAGGGAGAGGATGGAGCTGGGTGTACTGTCCACCATGTCTGTGCCATGGACTTGGACAAGAGCAGTCAGCACCCATGGGACCTGTTGACTTGTCTGACCCCTTCTCATTCCCTCAGTTGCTTTCACTAAATGAATGACTATGACATTTACAGGGCTAAAGGAAAAGAACCGTGAGCTCAAGAGAAGCGTGCAGCATTGCATGTTTGCCCTCCAAAGTAAAGAAACATAGGAGAGCAGGTACTGCAAACCAAAAAGTATCCAAGGCATGGAACAGGTGGGATGGCTTGGAAAAAGCGGGGTGCTAATTACCCCGGCTTGAGCCAGATAAGCAGAGCTCCTCACACACAGCAGCCACAGCGCAGCTAAAGCCTGACCTGCAGCACCAGCCCGGGCTTGGGAGCAGGGGCATCCAAGCTGAACTCAAACAGGTAAGAAGTGAGAGGAGGCTGCCAACCTCAGCCACCGGGGATCTGAACCACAATTCAGCCCAGGTGACATTTTACATATTTTCACCATTGTTTTTCTTTCATTTGTGAAAGCAATTACACAGCCAATTGAACAGTGTAAAGCAACTGCTGCAATAGTCAATATTTCAGTGAGGCACAGCCCAGAGCGGCTTTCCCAGTTTGGACACTCCGGCACAGCCCTACGGTATCTGTACCATCCATCACTGCCATTGCCATCTGGCTTACCTGAATCCTCCCCAGCTACAGCCTGTGCTGAACAAACCTGACTTTTCTTTGGGCTGCTTTTGAGGAAAACAAGGCAATGAAACACTCAGCGCTGCTGGTGGCACGGACAACGTTAGCCTGCATTCTCGGCTCCTCATTGAAGCGTGACAGGGGACAGCTAAGTGACAGATGAGGCCAAAGACACCGGGTGGTCACTTGGAGGCAGATAATTGATGGCTCACCCTGTTGAACTACACAGTGTAAACATGTAATATTAGACCCGTACAGGACTGCTTTGCCCTCATGTCGCTTCAGCTCTGATTTATTTTGCCGCGGCTGGTTGCTGTGGTGCAGGGACCCCTCCTACCCCACAGGCCGTGGCCCCAGTAGGTCCCAGTTTGCTCCCAGGACTGCAGTGGGACAACCTGGCGATGCAGGTGAGCTTCTGAGGTGTCAGAACACGGCAGGTAGAGTAGGAGGTAAGCGTGCACACGAGCGCAGCGGGAGCTGGCGGCAGGGCCGCTGTGTTACCGGTGATAAATAGCCCGTGTCACCGCAGTAGCTGGTCTCCAGATTGAAGCAGACTTCCGCGAATCAGCAGGGTCAGCATTTGAAAAGCATGTGAATATTGTGCACTTGTAAATATTTGAGCACATCTGTTTAGCTCCCTCTCAAAAACCGCTGGGAAAAACTCCCGCACATTGTGCCATGCAACGCTGTTACCCTGCTCTAATTGTCAAATCTGTTGAGTGTTTTTTTCTCGTGCACACCAAAATTAAAAATTACTACCCTGATTCATGATTAATTCAGCTGCAGCGCTGCACTGTGTCACACTGCATTTTTTAAAGTATTAAATTCCACTTCATAATCAGAAGAGTTTTGATTAACTTTTTGCCAGTTCATCTTTTTTTTCCCCCCTCCTTCACAGAGCCTCCGACAATCTCCAGAGCTGCTCTCCCCACAAACACCTCCCCAGACGCTACCCAGAGAGCGCCGGAGCGCCGAGCTGGCACTGGGAAAGCTGCCCGCACCAGCACAAAACCATTTGGCTCTTCCACATCTCCCTGGTGCGGTTGTGAGGCCCATGGTGTCCGTGAACAGCTCCCTTGGCCAGGGCGCGACACAGATCCAACCCACGGCACTTTGTAGTGGCCTGGGAAGAGCAGCTGGCCGTTGCTTCCCTTCAGCTCAAATCTACTAGCAGATAAGAGATTGGTCTTTTATATAAAAACTTGAAGGAAGTGAGAGAGAGGACTTCAGGGGAGCAATATTCCCGCCCCTATGTCTGTCATTTTTCTGTTAAAAGCCTACGTCCAGTTGCAACCCAGGACTGCCCCAAACAGCTCTTATGGGTTTGCAGAGGGACCTTCCCGGCAGGGACATGTTTTCAGGTATGAAAAGTCACCATTCCCTCTCTTTCCCAAGCTGGCTCTGACAAGAAGGAAGGAAACAGGTTATTAAGCCTCATTATTTTCAGAACAGAGCAAAAAGAAAAGACGACAGCATGAAAACAGGACCCATAGGAGCCTCAACTCCCATGGGTGTCATGAACCTTTCTGGACCAGGCTGATCGTTTAGAGTCAACTTGGAAGCGATTAAAGACCCAGCAGCCAGCTGACCTTGAGCAGGTGTGCACCTCGATATAGGAGTTTTCCTTGCGAGCAGCAAGAACAGAGAAAAGCAGCAGGAGCTCCTGTCCCTGCCTCTGCCCCTCGGGGTCCCGGTGGGAACAGCCTGGGCAAACAGCCGCGCTGCCTCGGGACGGCGCTTCCTTGTGGGACCAGCACTTAGGCTTCTCTGACCTTGGCAATATTATAAGGGTCGCGTTTTCACACGGCTGAATTGTTCCTGAACAATTTCTCCGATGTATTAGGCACAAACATGCTTTCTGTCAGCATCAGGCATGTCTAATCTCACCACCTGCTTTCTCCCCCAGCAGTTACATTTGCTATCTGTTGCGTGGAAAATCCCACTTCTTCTTATTCTTCTTTTTTTTTTTTTTTGTTTAGTACCAAATTCCCACTGCAGGCTGAGGGAGCAATCACTCTTTGGAGGAATGGGGGTCAGGAGAGTTAAATTCACTTTGCTTTCCCCCAGAAAACTTCTCCCTAGGTCCCTGTTTTGAAATAACTGGTGCCACTGACCGGCATTCTCTCCAGGGGATGTCAGATGTCCTCTCTGGGGGGCACCCAGATCACACCTCCCCTGTCACCCCGTTGCGGGTGATACCTCTCACATCGCCACGGAAGCTCTCTGAGCCTCTGAAAGCAGCCGGGAATCCTATCAGTACTCGACAGGATAAAATTTGATGTATCAGGCCAGAAGAAACATCTTCTAAACCATTTGCTTTTCAGTAAGAAAAACACGCAAAGGCATTCCTGGCCCGGGGGCATTTTTAAAAGGGTTTCCTTAATACTTTTTTTCCTATCCCCTCCCGTCTGGTCCCCCCAGCTCTGGACTCACTTGAGCATTGCAGAGGTTGGGAATGACCATTCCCTGTGCTAGAGCAGCGTCACGTGGGAGCTGCTCCGAGGGTGACGACTCCTTCCACGCTGATATTTGCCTGTCATGGCTTGGATCGCTTTCTGGAGTAGACAGAAGCTGTACTCACCCAGACACTTGATTTTCTATTTGCTGTCAAAACAGTTGCGTGTGCACTATAGCTTTACACTGGGCTCTGCAGCGGCCAAAACATTACCAGTCATTTTAGAATAAACTCATGTAATGACTAGGCCCTGGGCTATAAGGGTAAGTCTTAAGATAGTAATCCTACTTACTCTGGGTTTTAAGCAGCACAGGCTTCCAAGGGCTAAGACTGTGTCTATTTGAAAGGATGTATTGATTTAAAACTATACATCCAGTTAAAACTGCGAAGCCCCCGCTCTTGTTAGTCCAGTATAAATTTGCTGATATCCCTGTCTCCTGCACAGGAGGAGGAATACCCTGTAGGAATTTAACTTTTTGTGCCTCTCCCATCTCCGAGCCACGGTGCTGAGCGGTGCCGGAGGAGCCGCTGCACTGCGCCAGCAGATGACACAGCACCGGGATACAGACATCTTTTGAGGTCACTTCCAATCCCTAACGTTCTGTGATTCTGTGTGATCACCAGGGCCAGGCAGAATCCTGCAGGTCTCAGCAGGAACGCACTGCCCACCCATCACCTCATCTTTCTGCATTTCAAAATCAGTTTTATCTTATATGGGATGCGTGATATAACTTAGATAACTATCAATGTAAACATCCAATGGGCTGAGTGGCTAGAAAGAAAAACTCAAAACCTGCAGAGTTCCATTGTCTGGGTCGTAGAATCACTGAATCACAGAATGGTTTGGGATTAAGGGTCCTTCCCAGCCCCCCCAGTGCCACCCCTGCCATGAGCAGGGACATCTTCACCAGCTCAGGTTGCTCAGAGCCCCGTCCGGCCTGGCCTGGGATGTCTCCAGGGATGGTTCATCCACCACCTCTCTGCCCAACCTGGGCCAGGCTCTCACCATGCTCAGGAGCAACAATTTCTTCCTTGTGTCCAGCCTCAATCTCCCTCCTTTAGTTTGAAACCATCACCCCTTGTCCTGGGGGATCAGCCCACTGCAATGCATTCACAATACGAGCTTCTGCACACGTCTTGGCTGGTAGAGGTGAATGCGCTAATTTAACCAGCGGGTGGACGTGGGGAGCTGCGGGACCCCCCCAGCACCTCACCTGTGTCCAGGGCTTTCGCAGGTGCCCGTGTTGTTGGCTGGAGGGCAAACACCAGCAAAGACCGTGCTGGACTTCCAAAACCAGAAAGAAGCGTTGGCTGATGGAGCCATACCAGCACTGATGTGAACAGCTTGTGAACCATTACTATCTAGAAGTGTCAAGAAAGATTAGAACAAACATCAAGCAAAGATGAAATAAACAGCTATTGTATGGGCAGAAATGGATTTTCGGTTTCCACAGTAAATAAAATAATGTGCTGTCTTAGTCAGTGCCCCTGTGATGATACAGTTTGCAGGATTTTTACTGGCAAGCTGCCATACTTACTTTCATTTATCTGCCTCAAAGCACCATTTCAAAAAGTGCAAAAGCATGTTGTTGATAGAGTAGATTGTTTATAGCTGAATTGAGTATTTCAGAACAACACGCATTGTAATAAAGTGGGGGAAGGGATGAGGGAGCCGGCACAGCTGCAGCTTCTTGAATCCTTTGTCAAAAATCAATGCCAGAAAGCTGAGACGTATTTATTCTGTCTCAGGAAACGCAATCCGCAGCCCCCTCACAGCTCCGCTCCCTGACAAGTGATAACAAAGGCCCGTGGCACCGCCAAGGCCTCCCCGGCACCTTGCGCTGACGCTGCTGGCACCCCTGGTGGCACCGCACGCCCTGACGGTTCCTCGGTGACCAGCAGAGCATCAGGACCTGTCACCGCTGTGACCAGCACCGACCGCTCCGCCGCCGCACACAGATGATGTGGAGCACACGCTGCCGCAACTCCTCCAGACGTCTAAAAACCATAGAACTAAGCCCAGCCTGAATCTCCCCTCCTTTAGCTTAAAACCATCACCCCTTATCCTATCGCAAGTCTGTCCCCACCTTTCTTATACTCCCCTTTTCAGCGCAGAAAGGCTGCCATCAGGTCTCCCCAGAGCCTTCTTTTCTCCAGGCTGAACAACCCCAACTCGCAGTCTGTTGGAACGCGGAGTGAGAAGAAAGGGTATTAAAAATAATAATGTAAATAAAACCAAGGCGTTTCGAGAGCAGGGGCTGGCAACCTGCCGCTGCTGGAGCGAAGCGAGCAGCCAGGACAGCCCACTGCGGGCAGGAACAGAAAGGTGTCTCGTCCCAGTTCACCAGCATCTTCAAAAGGACAGTGAGTCGCACAGACCGGTTCTCTGCATTGAAAAGCAGCACGAAAAGCGCACGTCTCTGGAGGTTTCCGCTGCTAACAAGGGCTGGTTTCCTCAGCACAAACAATAAAAGGCTGCCGAGCGAGGACTTCAGTTCCCCTGAGACCAGCGCATCTAAACAAATCGCAGACTGACAAATTCGACTGGAACTAAGGTAAAAAGAGAACAAGACTTTGTGAGAGGATCACCATACCCAGAGCTAGGGGACACGGGGAGAACGGGATGGTCTCCTGCTCCAGCCCTTCTGGCCCCAGATGAAAAGGTGTCCCCGTCCCACCACACTGGGACCAGCAGCGTTTCTGGCCAGCACTCCTATGGCTCACTGGAGACACGAGGGCTGGTGTTGCACCCCAAAGGAGCGCTCGATCCTTCGCTGAATCAAGCCCTATTAGCATTATTTTCAGGCATTTACAGATGCCATATTTTCTACATTAATATTTAACCCACCAATTCTTTCAAAGCCCATCTTTCCAAACCTCAAGTTCCCAGATGCTTTTTAATGCCCTGCTCAATAGTGCAATAAAAGTCTGATATTTTATTACTCCCATGAATTATTATCCTAATTTGTAATTTGCCAGACTTTCTAAACTTCAAAATCTGTACTGTATTTTCCCACACCAAAAAAAAATAAAAAAGCTGTGTGTGACACATTTTTCAGTAACAAGCTGAAGCCTAATATTTAAATAGACACAATGATTTTTCTGAAAGGGCGCACCATCTTTGTCACACTGTCAGCGAGGTTGTTTTATGTCACCCCGAATCATATTTAAAGGTTTTCCTAAAATAGAAAGGATAACCTAGAACTGCACACGAGAGACTGGAAGCAGAATGAAATGGTTATGCATTCTTCTGAACTTTGATGTAATGTAAACTTCCAGGATGGTTTATAGGCACCATTTATTATATATTTTTTTTTAAGAAGTAAGCATCTTGGTTATCTGGGATGCAGATGCTGGGCAAATTCAGAAGCTCTGGAATGCCTGCAAGCTGTGCTCCCTATGCAGTAGACGCCAAAGATAATGGAGCAAGACGCTGGAGATCTCATCCAGCATCTACTGAAGTCAACGAGGGCCCTTTTAGCGGCTGAGCTGAGCTGGGGATTAAGCCTCAAAAGAGCACCTTCCCATCAATAAACCAGAGACCTGACTGAACCCAGAACACCACAAATGAGGTGGCTCACAGCAAAGAAAACAGAGACACTGAAAGGGCGACCTCGAAGCCCAACTTACTACGCTAAGAAGGTCTGAACAGGGCAAGAGTTCCAAAGACACGAGGCGGGTGGTGTTGTGGTTCTTTTGACATGGGTTGCCTTGGAAAGTGGAGCTCTGTTTGTATGGAGAACAACTGACCCACCAATGGGAGGGTGGAAACCACCGCGTGTCGCCCGCTGAGAAACGAGGGTTTAATACCTGTAACGCACAGAAGTGCCTTTCCACTGGCATCTCAGTGTTACCTTCTGGAGAAGCAAAAGTCAACATTGCCCGAAACTATTTGCTTTCTTTCTCCTTTTAAAAATCAAGGCAGAAGATGTCTGTAATGGCTCAGAGCTGGCCACAGCTTTGTGACGAGCCCCATGATGGCCACTCAATTGGTGGGAGGGCAAAAGCTTTTATTTTTCTGGGTGGAAGCATGGCATCGCACTTCCCGTGGGTACAGGCTACGTTATCCTGGAATGAGGAGCTCGATTGCTTACGCAGAACTAGCAACATCTGAAGATCAGCTAATCCTGGAGTATTTAAACCCACCCGCAGTTGGACAAATCTGAGCCAGAGGTGTAAGAGTGCCTTGACTGGAGAACCTGGACTGCGGACTGACAGAACAAGTGCAATATTTTTTCAGTATTGTTCTCTAAGGATCTTCTTGCACCGTGGGAGAGACCCACCTTGCAGTGGACCTTTCAAGGTCTGTTTTCAGGAGGACGAGAGCTTTGGACACTAAACTCTCCTCAGAGAGGAGTGATTCCTAGTGATGGGAGCTAGGGCCAGGTCACTGGAATTCCCTGGCTCTATTAAAGTCAGGATTTGCTTCAGGTATGACACTGAGTAACAAACTAACAGCAAAACACAACACATGCACATATAGCTATTATGCTACAGGCACTGGAATTCTTTTTCCCCAGTTACAGTATTTTTTTTTTCCTTTCAAACACCTTTCCTCCAAGAAGATGTTAAAGACAATTCTCTGTGTTGCTGAATATGTACTTCTCACCTTTGACTCTAACTGCTTGGGCTGCTGATAGACATTTATTTGCATCTCACCTAGCCAAGTGGCAGCTACTGATTTCAGAAGACAGAATCACAGAATCCGAGAATGTCAGGGGTTGGAAGGGACCTGGAAAGCTCACCCAGTGCAATCCCCCCGGAGCAGGAACACCCAGATGAGGTTACACAGAAGGTGTCCAGGCGGGTTTGAATGGCTGCACAGAAGGAGACTCCACAACCTCCCTGGGCAGCCTGGGCCAGGCTCTGCCACCCTCACCAGGAAGAAGTTTCTTCTCATATTTAAGTGGAACCTCCTGTGTTCCAGTTTGCACCCATTGCCCCTTGTCCTGTCACTGGTTGTCACCGAGAAGAGCCTGGCTCCATCCTCCTGACACTGCCCCTTTCCATATTGATCCCCATGAATGAGGTCACCCCTCAGTCTCCTCTTCTCCAAGCTCCAGAGCCCCAGCTCCCTCAGCCTTTCCTCACACGGCAGATGCTCCACTCCCTTCAGCATCTTGGTGGCTGCGCTGGACTCTCTGCAGCAGTTCCCTGTCCTTCTGGAACTGAGGGGCCCAGCACTGGACACAATATTCCAGATGTGGTCTCACCAGGGCAGAGCAGAGGGGCAGGAGAACCTCTCTGACCTACTGACCACCCCCTTCTCATCCACTCCAGGACGCCTGCAGCTCTGTTGTCACGTCTCCCCTTCTGTCACCTCCCGGGGCCGATCCAGAACCTGCCTCTCTGCAGAGGGGCAAAGCCTTTGTGAGGAACCATGGGGACAATGTGCCAGAGTCCGCTTTTGTCCCCAGCAGCGTGTGTGTGTGTGCGCTCAATGGCCTCTGCCGGGCACTTACTCTGCTTTTTTCTCAGGGCTGCGACTTATTAACAGTATTACCTTTTCTGATGGAATATCAGCATCACGTGCAAACATCAGCGACAGGCACTAATTGCAGACAATGCCTTTAATCAACAATTGAACATTAATAAGCATAGACCTTGAGAATTAACACAATAAGACACTTGTACTTAATCACTAAAGAGTACATCTCATAAAGAAAATCCTCTCCCTTTGTTCCTAAAAAGGTCAAAGTCTTCTTTTCTCTACTTGACAAGGAGAAAAACCACACATAGTAGAGCATATCTAGGCTGCTTTATGTGGCTTAAATTATTTCCATCCATGTGTAAAAAAACATTCCTTTTCAAAGATGTTCACCAAGTTTTTGAATGTGATCTGCAGCTCCCAGAGTCTCTGTTCCTGAAATTATTAGGTTAGGTGCTGAAAGCAGCAATCAAGTTTTACTGTTAATCTTAAAAGCTAATCCTTTTTATTGACTTCCCAGTCAATAAACTTGTAGCTCTAAAACTACTTTCAGGTTTCCCTGAGTAAAAAGAGGGTTTGTGTGTACCTGTGCATGTGTTTGAAGCTGCTAATTTCCTTCGTAAGTTGCACTCGCAGCTTAAAACTGTAGAGCAATTTGCTTTATGTCCTGACTTGGGGTCCTACAGCCACAGAAACAGAACAAGGCTTGAGCTGAGAAGACTCAGGGAGTAAAGTCAGGACCTCATGTTGTCACAGTTTAAGGGGGGTTGTTACAGGGAGTGAATCTCGCCAATGAACAGAAAGGATGAGGAGAGAAGGGGGTTTTTGACCTTTTTTTTGTGCACAAGCCCTGCTCACGTGTAACCCTCGTGCTCAAACCAGTAAGCACCAGCGTGGAGCCCCAGCATCCCCTCCGCAAGGAGAGGACACAGCACGGGAGAAGAAAAGCCGGTCTGTTCTCAGCTTACGTGCTGTGTCAAACACTACAACATAAATAGCTCTCCGAGCAGCAGGGGAAACATGAAGGCTTCCTCGGCTTTGTGATCTGCGGCGGGATTTTCTCTGAAGCTCTTCCCACTGGCGGGGGGCGTTCGGGTGCCGCTCAGCAGCAGCATTAACGCTGTCTCTTTGTCCATCTCTTTATCCTCCTTCTCCCAACGTTCCCCTCCCTCACTGAGCACGGAGTCTTCCCTCAGGCTGACCCCCTTTCCCCAGAGCTGCCATCCAACCTCGGCTCGCACCAGGACACCACAAACACCTCAGCGCTTCTCCGGTTCGAGCGGCCTCGCGTTGGTGCTCCGGTTTCAGGTGGGCCCGCTCCCCTCCTGCTCTTTGCACGTACGGCAAGCTTCACGCTCTTAACATTTCCCAGAAATTTGAAGTGACAGAACCGGAGGTATTGCAATCTGGAACTCTTAACTTTCGTAAACTGGTGAGAATACTGGAATGTGCATGTTCCTTATTTAACTGCTCCACCAGCTTTTCTTATATGCTGCTCGGCACAGCCGTTCAGGATACATATTAGACAACTAACATCTGGACTGAATATCTATTAGGACCATATGCTCTGCTCAGCTACAGCATCATATTGGAGATTGGGAAAATCCGAACCAAATGGAGCTATCAGAAACTTTCAAGGGTCAAAAATAAAGTCATTTTGGTTTTCCCAGCCCCGATGAACACGATATATTGGCCTGCGCTCTACGCCTCGTGTGAAAGTCTCGTCGTAGAAATAACCTGTCTTAAAAAATGAAAAACAACTTCAGCGTTGCGGTTGAAAACGGATCTATCTTGATGATTTTTCCTCCGGTAAAGTTTTGAGTGAGGCAATGCTGAGTGCCTCTGTCTCCTAAATGAGAACGAACAGTAAGAGTCCCAACCTTCACTTTCCTGTCGATACTTTACGATGGTGTTTTCGCTGTGGGTGTGATGGTTTCCAGTTTCGCCCCAACAGGATTCTCCTGGTTTACGGCCAAAAAAGTCACCTGCACCCTAAACGGCCATGCCTAGGAATGTACATGAACAGAAGCAGTGCTTAAATGCTATAAAAGCCCCTCAAGATAGTTGACAGGACACGGTGTAACTCCCTCACTACTGAGTAAGGAATTGAGAGCACTTGGCCCTGAAAACCATTCTGTATAAGAAAAGGAATAAGGCAGAGGGAGTCCCTTTAACCAGCCATGGGACCAGGAAAAAATCAGATTCCCACAGCCTCACAAATTCCTTGTGCGGAGGGAGACACCTTAGTGCATTTACAGCTTCACAGGTAAAGCCATTGGTCACCAGAGGCCACCAGTGTTCTTTAGATAACAGCATTATTTATACCTACCTGAATTTCCTCGGACCAAGTCAGGCAGAACAAAAACTTGACTGGGGCAAGGAGCAGGACTTAATACTTTGGCTTTTTGGTACGCTGCCACTTGAGATGAACGTCCTTTGGGGCAGAGCACATCTCAGTGGTGTCTCGGGCCCCAGACAAAGGGGTTTCTCCCAATCTAGATGGGGCATCAGGGCAATCGTTGTATTTTATCAAATTAATATCCATCCTGCATTTTTTTTCTCTAGGTCAGAACGGCAACCCTTCAAAATAACAAATGCAAAATAATCCTGCAAGAGAAAGCAACTCCATTTTCCACTATGCTTTTTTTTTTCTTACAAAATGAAATAAGAGTCAAAAAACTGTATTTTTAAACCTGATGTAAAAAATACTAAACATCCTTTTTTAACAAGTGTTCCTATTTTGTTAATGATTTAGATGAATGAGCCAACATAACAAAGGTGGATAGAAGAGTGCATAGGGTGGATATTTCTGGTCTGGAGGAAAACTGGAGGAACTGGATGACTGGAGTGGTAGAAATGGGGTGGGATTCAATACCCGACGTGCAAAAGGAGGAATAAGCATCACGGCGGAAAATACTTTTCAATAATAGTGTTGGCAAGAGATACGTAACAAGCAGTCAACTAGCCATAAACGAACATTAATGTTTTCTGCAGGGTGTTAAAATGAACTATGGTCCCTCAGCCAAAGAAACGTGAGGCTTGATAATCCTCTCAAAGCATCGACATCGCCATGAAGTCAACAACAAATTCCTGCCCTCCATCCCCGCGGATTCTAGCAGATGTTACTGAACTCTGTAGTTTCAACTTCTTGACGAAGGTTTTTTTTTTTTTTTTAAATAAAAACTCTGAGGTCTAGAGACTTCGTTTTCTTCAGATGAAAGATTAGATTCTGTCAGTTCTGAGTACATATGTGGGCTGATCTGGCCTATGGGCCGTATGTTTGACACCTCTAGTATACTGTGTTATTGTACCCGGGGGAGGTGACGGGGACTTATTTATAGAGACAGTGTCTGTCAGGGGAAGTTGTAAGTGCGATTTGTGTGGGTTAAACCAGGGAGAATATGTACTCTCTTAAAGTGGACACTCCCTTGATTTTAGGCACGGTCAGGGCGAGTGCCCTTAACGGATCCTAACAGTTTTCAATTTATTACTTTTTTTTTTGTGGGAAGATGCAGTATTTTTAGAATCTCCAAGCGTATCTTTAAAACTTGGAGAAATGACAAGTCCAGGGACTTCTGGGACACTTGAAGCAGATCTAACCTGTCAGCTGTGCCGTGAGTAGCTGCAGACGCCGCTGCGGAGTTGGTGCAAACGCTGCCAGGACCCTGCTCAGCACCCGTGCACCCTAAGCCAGACCTACCAAGGCTTTGGTCGTCCTAGTCCCCAAACCACACCGAGCCGGGCTCCCTCTTGCCTCTTAGCTGCTCTCCCTCCCACCACAGACATTAAAATACACACGGTGCCCTGCACAAGCCCAATGCTTCAGAAGATCACTTCTTCCAAAACGCAATAGTACGAAATAAAAACCCACCCTGGGTGAAGGAGGAGGAAAACATCTGTTGACTCTGTGGCAGGGGCCTGGGGCTTCGCCCTGTCTTACTGAATCTGTTCCTTCTCTACTGTAAACTATTTGAGAAAGAAAGTTTCCTGATATTAGCATTTCACACGTCACCGAGCGCATTGCGGGTGCTTGAGAAATGGCCAACAAAAATAACTTCCTTGCAGGGTTCAAGTACATAAGATTTAAAGTAGCCAATGAAGTTTTCAGACTCCTAACGCTGCGAACAGAAGAGCTCCGACAGTAAGCACACAGCTTAAGAACTTTAATCAAACACACGAGTTCACAGCACGAGCAAGCAAGATAAAACAGATGCAAGATTTCTGACCAAGTCGTTCTCACATATGGTAACACCATCCTCTCTTAGGGGAAATCCGTGGTGGCAAACAATGAAAATGCCCATATTTAAAAAAAAAAAAGAAAAAAAAATCCTTAGTATGTACAAACTACCATCTCTGTTTAATCCCAAACTTACAAAAACCAATGCCCTTGGTTATGAGTCTGCTGATGCTTCTGGTTAAAAAAAACCTACCCCCCCACCCCAGATTTGCTAGAATTGCTGCTATGTAAGGTAGGGTGAGGGAAATCACTCGAGAAGCTTGTCTCAGATTCTGGTTTCTCATACTGGGACAGCATCCTTAAAGGTGGGGTCCAGACTGTGTTAGTCCATGGCCACAGGTCCCGAATGTTTCCCCAGCAGCTGGTACCAGAGCTGGGACCTGCAGCCTCTGCGTGGCAACCACGGAGCAGAGCTGGCCTCCCTGAACTTGAATTGCCTTTATGGCTCCTTATATTTAATCAAAAGGGGTTTTTATGTCTCTGGTCGGGATTGGATGTGGCTCATGATCTCAGTGATGAAAAAGCCAATAATTCACCTCACCAGTCAGCCCTGCATTTTCTACGTGCATTTATTAAATTAAATTCCAGCTGTTACCAACTATTCATATGCTCCCTCTTGTGCGTGCGCAACCACGTACACCAAAACAGTAATGTTTATTAAAAGGTAGTCCTGTTAGTGCTCCCCATCTAACAGCCAGCTTATTAAGTACTGTTTTCTGACAAAAACGGAAGCTGTGAAATCAGTACTACCTAATGCAAAACTAGGAAAATAACTTAAACCCAGAACTGGACACACAGCTCCAGATGTGGCCTTACCAGGGCAGAGCAGAGCGGGAGGAACAACCTCCACCTTTGGATGTCTTATACCCCACCTTTGGATATCTTATACCCCACCTTTGGATGTCTTATACCTCACCTTTGGGTCACTTAGAAATAAAACTGGAAGCTTCTTGGTTTAATTTGCTGGTGCCATTTGCAGGCGTGACCATACCCCGAACTGGTGCAAACTGGGACAGCCGTATTGGCACTGGGAAGGGGTCAGTCTGGACACCCCGGCTGAGGATTTGGCCCCCGATGCCAGGGCTACTTGCAGAACATGTTATTTGGACCATCATGCAGCTCTCCCGGCGGCAGATCAGGAGCAACTAAAGCCAGAGCTCCTCCTAAAACTTAAACAAGATCAGCTTGGAGCAAACAGTTGTCCTAAATGAAAATTCATCCCCTGCTAAATTTAACCAGGTTGCATGACAGCACATATGTGTTGATTTCAGAGAGGTTTCGGAGGCATGAGGGAGATCATAAATAGGCCCTAACATCTGAGAAAATTAGACAGAAAACACAGTTTTGCTTTCTGTTACACTTTTGTTTAGAATTCAGCTCAGTATCTGCTCTTTCTTAAACGTCCTGGCACACAGCTTAATTATTAGCATGGTTTTCTTCACAGGGATTAGAAAGTGGAAGAAGTTATTTTTATTTTACTGCCCCACACAAATTAATGGGGGAAAAAAAATTATTTGCAAATTGAGAGTTTTTAACTTCTGCAAACTGTGAACCTTGATGCCACCATGCCAAGTATCATAAAGCTCCCTGTGTGTTTGTTCTGTTTGACCTCAGGCAGCCACCAGCCCTGCCAGGTTAACCATCTCACGTGTGAATAATCACTCAAACAACATGAGTGATGAACAACACAAAGCCAAAGACGCAGCTTTCCTAAGCGTGAACCTGAAGTCAGGTGAGACCAGGCTCTGATGGGGCTGTAACCAAGAGCAGAGCTTGCCCTCAGCTCATCTCTAGGACTTAGATCAAGCAGGAGAGTTGGATGAAAGTTGTTACGAGAGCAGGACTGAAAGACACTTGCTATCTCTATCTATCTATCTATCTATCTATCTATCTATCTATCTATCTATCTATCTATCTCACCACACTCAGGGGCAACAATTTCTTCCTCATGTCCAGCCTGAATCTCCCTCTTTTAGTTTAAACCATCAGCCCTTGTCCTATCGCAACAGGCCCTGCCATTTGTAGGGACTACTAACCTATTTCAGTTAAAGTTATTTACCTGACTTCTTCCCTGAAGCTGAATGAGAGGATGAGAAAAAGAGTAGTTTCAAGAGCAATCGCAGCACATCGGTTTCATATCTGTGATTTCCCTTAAATTGCTCGAAAATAAGAAGCATTGTGAAATCTTTGCCATTTACAAGTTTGCTTTTCCTCAAGCCTAAAGAAGCAAAACCTCTAAAAAAAAAAAAATTAAAAAGTAAAAACCACATTCCTAATCAATGAGTAATGACCATGATTTGAAAACGTGTGCCTGATTCACCAATCATTCCCCTGCTCCGTGTCTGGTGCCTTGAGGGAGCGATGATGCAGAGGAGATGCTGCGGCGGGCGGAAGGAGGAGGTGACGTGTCTGAAGCCGAATGCTCTGGTGATGAGACACCAGCACTGCGATCCCTGCCTTCCGCTTTGTCTCTTTTAACATTCACCTGTCACTGACAGGTACGTGCTGGTTTTCCTCTATGAATTGGGTACATAGAGCACTAACCAAGTAAACAGCGGTATTAAGTACATGATAATGTAAAATAACATCACTGACCGCGTCACTACATGTCTCCACTCAAAGTCGAACTGTGTTTACCTTGGTGTTGCCAAAGATTATGTGTGAGTGATAAAACTGACTCTCACCCACTCGGGAGGAACACGCCATGGCTTGTGAAGATCGTCAACAGTGTCAGGAAGAGAGAGGCAGTAACTTCATCACTAGGATGGACTGCAGGTCCCATTTCAAATCCTTTATTCCAAGATTCTCGGATTTGAAGCTGTTACCTTCAACAAAGCAATTGTGTTTGTCTACCAATCACGAAAGCAAGCAGGAGATGTAATTTTTCCTTTAGATTTTCGGCAGCTTAGACACAAGTAACTCGTGTTTTGTGTTCTGCCCAGGACAGAAGTCACAAGCAGTGGCAAACGGAGGCTCCCCAAAGCCACACGCCGTGCCTGGATGAACCCCTTGCGTGCTCAGCACAAGAGATTTCGCATCCTTTGAGAGCACCGCTTTGGAAAGTTTTGGTTTTACATGAAAATATTACAAAACTGGAGGGGGCGAGTTCGAATCCAAGTGCTCTCTTGTCCTGGGGATTTTGCTGTCTCTCGTTTGGCCCTGTCTCAGGTCTCTGGAAGAACACGCAGGTCCTCCAGGTGCTGGAGACCATGGCCAAAACCCAAGGCATGAGGGGTGTTTGGGGAGGCCAGGGAGGCAGAAAGATTAAGAACAAGATTTTTTGCTTTTGCTTCCCTCATCAGCTCAAAGAAAGTTTCATCTGCCACAGGAGCACAGATACCTCTTATCACCATCATAACTTTGCAGAAAATTTTGCAAAAGGTGCATCTTGGAGGATGTAGCCAGACGAACAACCGAAGTCCATGCAGGAGTATGTTTGGATTATGCACAAATAGAGCATAAAGTCAGACTGAGCTAGAAGGAAAACGTTCCTATTTGGGAATATGAAATTTCTGTCAGACATGGCTGAGTGGATGCTCCAGCATCCCCAAAGGAATGTCTCTGTTAAGGGGACAATGTTTTCCACTCAAAGCTTCCGAATAGCCAGATTTAAAAATGTAATTGAATTTCATTTTTTAAGAAAAAGTCCAAGTCACACAAGGACCCACTAAAAAGAGACAGGATGGTTTTGATGGGGAAAGAAAAAAAAAAAAAAGTAAGAATCCCATCTCTAAATCAGATTGCACAGGAATCAAGCTGACTTGTGCTTCCAGACTTTCTTAGAAATGTCCAGCTGCTAATGAGAAGATCTGGCCAGTCTCTTCTGGAATACCCAGGGTTCAAACTCTCCGATAACGGGTAAGGGATATTTACTCAACGCACTCCATCCCTCAAACCAAGCTAATGCTCTTGGCAAAGAAACATGTTCAAGTCTAAAGGGAATGGTCTCCACCTCCTTAGGCTTCTACATGAAGACAGGAAAAAAGAGTACGAAGTTACTCCTCCCCTGGGTCAAAATCTCAGTTTACCCCAAGAAAACATATATGCCTTCCATGTAATGTAATTATAAGTCAGCTGAGAAACTTGGAATGAAAGAAAGCAGATCCATACATCGGCAAATTCATGTAGTCCCTCAGCTTTGAGGGATGCCAACAAAGCCATTACTGCAAAAGTATTTTGCACCGAGAAAGTCCCACTTCAGTATTTACAGGCTCAATATAAGGAACTTAGGCTGGAAAGGAAAAAACATTCCCTCCCATTCACTGTTTCCAATGGAAAAGGATTTTTCCCAAGTGAAAAGTAAATTGTTGAGAAAATGCAATTGAAATGATTAAAATTGCTGAAGGTTTTCCCCTTAATTTTGTTCCCATCCTTCTCCCCCCCAAATTCCCACGATAGTCAATGTCAGAAGATTTCACTTACTCTTGAATTCCTCCTCCCGAATCATAAATATTTATCACATGAATGGGGTCCTTACAAGTCTCTCACATTTGTGAAAGAAGGCAGTTTGCTGCAGGATTTGACCTTGAAAATCTTCCCCAGTCTCATTGACAGGAGCCAATGCTATTTTTCCTTTTTAATAGCCTTGGAAACTTGTGCCAGACAGACAGAACAGCCAGACAGACCACACGCAGATTATTAAAAACAGTTAAGGGTGTGTGATTCTGGTATAAGGACATAATGGCCCCTACCTTACGGGCAAATGGGAGGTAGTAGGGCTGGAGGGGGGATTGTTCATTAATGAAAGTAAATAATGAAAGGACACTGGAATGTGGCTCATTCAACATAAAAAGCCAACATCTCCAACTAGAAAACAGAATTAATTGTCTGAAGGAATTGAGGACCATTACTTCGCAGATTGTCCTTCCGCTATCACCGATCTTCTGAAAAACACCCCAAACTCAACACGAAAATTGACGAATCTATGTCAGCCAAAGAGAGCGGGAATCTCAGCCAGCTGACCGAAGTGGGCTTGGTTTTGCTCTTACTGAGGAGAAAAGACAATTCCCTACAGTTTCAATGAGTGTTGGAATCTCATTCAGGAACGAATCTGACTCCCACGTTGAATTAACGCTCGCCAGTGCACAACCCCTATATAACGGTATCAATGGAAGGGGCTGCACGATCAGAGAAACCTTCCTGAGAAGTTCTCTTGCTGAGACCAGAGAAGAGCATGTGTAAATACCACCGAAAGCATCCCTGGGTCCGTACGATCGATTCATCAACCAAGAAGAGGGAAAGACATCAAGTCCTGAGGGACAGAAATTCCTGGACCTGCAGCCAAGGAAGCCACGCTGGTCAGGACACCCACGCCTGCCCCCTCCTGCTCCTTTATCTTCCCATGGATGGTTTGATAAAAAATGAGGGGGAAAAAAAAAATAGGTTTTGTCAGAAACGTCCTTGGTTTCCCAAAGCTGTATGGTGAAACACAAAGATGTTTTGGCCAGGTTTCCTCCTTCGTCTCGCTTCTCTGACACACAATAGAGGCCCATTCTGGTGGCAGGAAGCAATTACTCATGGTATCTCTGGCTAAGGAACGTTTCCATTGAAAAACGGATTTTGGAAAACTTGCTTGTTTTCCATTGGCCACAAAAAGACCATTGAAAAGGCCTCTCCGTTTGAAATCCTGGTTCAACGTCGGGAGCCTCGTCTGAATTCAGCAGCACCACAGTGTCACTGGAGGAAGGGACAGTTTCCCAAAGATGGTTTGGACTCCTTATCACTTGTGCCATTTGCCTTCCCCAGCCCATCGGCTCAGTCACACCCAACTAACCCCAACACAAACCGCTAAATCAGATCAGCAGCTGCCTCTGCTCAAAGTCCCATCCCAGGGAAAAAAAAAAAAAGAAAAAAAAAAGCCTTAAATATTCTTCAGGATGCAAAAAATGGGCTTGTATCACAAAGCAAAAGAAATATTTTCCAGCACCACAATGAAATATTTATTAATAGCAGACACTAAATAATCTAGTACAGACTTGTTCACCAGAGTGCAGATTTTTGCAGGAGTCTCTGAGAACCAAAGCCCATTTAATTGTAATGAATAATAGCACAGATTTCCTATATTTGGGCTCATATTTTACAAAAAGCGTTAGCAAGTAAACATGGATATTCCCAAACTGTGAATATTTAGTTAAGTTCTATTCTGATGTTTCTTGTTCTGAATATTACTCTATGAATTATTAAATTGCAACCGATTTTCATAAGGACGAATTTTTTTCATTGCAAAAATTGCTACTTTATTCTACCGGAAGCTAAATCTACTACACATGGAGAAAACTAGAGGCAATATATTCTTGAAAAGGAACGTAAGATCCGAGCCAAAGTATATATCGGATGAAAACCAGAAATGCTACTTTTCTTCAACTGTCATACACCCACAATGGCTTCAGACAAACCAAGATTTTTACCAAATGGCTTAATAGTATTAAAAGTTCACGAGTAGAAATTGGTTAGGTTGAGCGCACGGACATTTTCACTTTATTTATCTATCTATCTATCTATCTATCTATCTATCTATCTATCTATCTATCTATCTATTTATTTTATTATTTGTTTGTTTGTTTGTTTGTTTGTTTATTTTCACTTTATTTGACAGAGCATTTTCACTTTATTTGCACCTCGTGTCTCTGAATGGAGGCACCAAAAGAACCCACATGAGGGGCCGGGTGAGGAGAAACCAAGTACTTTTAAACTTACATGACAAGTACTTTTAAACTTACATGACAAAAGTATCAGCTACAGCAAGCACTAAACGATGGTCGCAACAAAGGTGTGGAAGTGCAGAGGAATAATTAACATCAACACAGCTGCACAGTGAGAGCCAGCTGCTTGCACCCCTGCTCCCAGAACTGCCCCTATAATCATCATGCAGGCACAGTGGAAATACCTTTTACTATTGCAAAAAACGTTTTTCTAATACTGAGCCTATCCAGAGAAAGGAGAAGAAGAAGAAACGTGTGCCTGGAGTTGTGATTTCCCCTGCTGGGCTTGCTGCTCAGGCCCATGGGCACATATTGATGCTGCCAAGTGCCCGAGCCTTTGCTGCTGCTGGCACGGCAATTTGCGTGGCTCATCGCGTTTAATGGTTTATTTTTTCCAAAAAATGACACTGTTTGACAAGTACCAAGTGGCAGTGGCAAACCTATTGAACCGCTCTACTGCTGGGTTGTGTTGGAAACTTAGGCAAGGCTTTTGGGTACCTTACAACTGTCCTGCCTACTTTAATGTGCCGTAACAAAGCTGCAGATCAGCCTGACGGCACAGAGAAACCCGTGATTAGGCAGCAAACTTCACTTTCTGTCCTTTTTAAGTGCAACATTTTCATTCTCACACATGTGCGTGCTCGTTTGGGAAGCATCTGACTAGTTCTGGCATTAGGTTTGGACACCTTAGCCTGTGCATCTTCCTCACAGCACCGAATAACACATGAAGCTGCATTTGTTGAGAGATCTGCTCTGTTTGGCCGGGGGGGAAAAGAGGCAGGTGTTTATTCGCAGTGAGATCCTGATGTCCTGGTGCAGGGTGTGCAGTACCCAACCGCCAGCTGAGCCGGGGCTTTCCGTGCAAGGCATGGAATCACAGCAGTAAACCGCAACGCCTATATAATGTTTCTCAGCAGATAGTGGCTTTCGGTGGCAAGCGCTAGCAATAGGCACAAATTCACGTGACAAACTGTGTCGTGTTAGAAAGAAAACCGAACCCTTCCCGCAGAGGAAAACTGTCCTTTAACGTTATGTAGTTTATGGTTAGGCCTGCGTAGCCTTCTCCTCCCTTCCGGCGATATGTTCTGCAGGAGGCACTGGGAGGAAAGCCATACCTAGGTCATTCCTAAAGCACAGAAGATATTACGAATGGAAAATCCCATCATTTTCTTGTATAAGCAAGTCCAAAATGAATTTATAGGATAGTTTGAGTTTTTTCAGCTTGCAGGAGGGTTTAATTTTTTTTTCTTTCTTTGTCACACGAACTGCCAACTGAACTGAGAAGCAGAAATCCTAAATAAAAGTTTTAAACCAACCACCGATCATTTAGAAACCAAAAAGGAAACTCTACTAGGAAACCAGCCCTTTGAAGAGAGTGTTCCAGTAAGATGCCAGGGACAGGTCACTTGGTTGTCTCATTGGAATAACCACATTTTAAGTTTTCGGAGTAAAATATACGAGGTTGGGCAGCCAAGAGGGTTAGTACGGGGCTCAGATTTTAACACAAACAAAGGGTAAGCTGGTCTGGCGCAGTCTGGTCACTGCAGCAGTGTATCTGAAGGTTAGGTTTTATGTTTATTAGCATCATCCAGATGGCGTTTTATGTCCTTAATAACTTTGTCCCTGACTAAGCCATGAACCTACTGTTTGACAAACACCATAGGAAATACCCATCAGCAGAAAAGCCATTTTGTAACGAGGGGTAGAGCCGGTATGTTTAAGATGCCTACGATTTACTTGTGTGTACCCGTCACCTTTGCTGTGTACACTTAACATTGTAAAGTACTTTAAGCAGTCGGCCTTAAGCTCGGGGGGCTGCACAAATGCCTTGGGTCCGTTTACTGACTCGCGGGGGCCCAGCAGCTCAAACCTGGTCCCCCCGTGGCTCGAGGCTTTGGCAGGGCACAGGGCTGGCTCCTGTCCCCCCAGTTTGCCTTGCACCATGCCAGGCGATGCACGCCAAGACTCGAGCTGGGGCAAAACAGCCTTTTCCGCAAAGCTCTTCCGACAACTCAATTATCTCCGCTCACAGCGCGCCTTGCAGTCCCCGAGGGGAGCGCGGTCGGTACTTCATCAGCAGAGATCTCTTATCTCCGACATCTGTATGCCTCACAGAACCTCCACGATTTACTGTATTTTCACGACAGACAGGAAGGCACCCCTTCTCAATAGTGGGACTTGCGAGTTTGTGTGAAAAACTGGTTCAGCTTCTAGTTGTTAAGGACTGCTGACATTTATTTTAGCAAGACTGCCCTTGCCCCATAGGACAACTCAGGAACCCGGGAGCTTCTTTCAGCGCACCAAAGGTGAACCAGGTTTTCACTTTCAATCTGAACTCAAAAGTGCTTTCTTTCTTCCTAGGTGCAAAACACAGGGTCAAAGCGTTCCCCTGGTTAGAAGAGACCCTCAAGATCATTGAGTCCAACCCCGGCACTGCCCCATGTCCCTGAGAACCTCATCTCCATCTGTCCAACCCCTCCAGGTGACTCCACCACTGCCCTGGGCAGCCTGTTCCAATGTGGGGAGGAAGCCATGCGATGTCACAAGCGGCCTTGTGCCCAAATGCCTACATGACATTAAAAACCCCAGCTATCACCACATACTGATCAAACGTATGGGCTGAAAGATAGAGACTAAACAACGCAGGAGACTCCACACGCGTTCCGCTGGTTTACTGAACTAACTGAAGTTCAGTTGGTTCAGCCTCGTGATTCAGACAAGATCGGAACGACTGTGAGCGGCACTTTTGGTGTTTCATGACACAATTCGCTTCGAATTAAAGCAGCTGGAAAAAGCCTTGCACCCAGGGCAGTATGCACGTACGTACCGCTGCCGAAGCAGGCACCGACAGCAGTGACATCAGCATGTTTTTTTAAGCATACGTTCGTCTTTTGCAGGGATATTTTGGGACCCTAAAAATGTCGCTACAGAACTGTCCCAGTTTTTGATTTTGAAAATGTCACCTGTGTCATCGTTGGAACTGGGCTGTTATTTCCAGCACGAACCATTTGGGGAATGGTTTATGCGAAGCTGAAACCGTAGCACCAGCTCTGCAGCAAAAGAGAGAAGGCAAAAGTGCTGGTGCTGGCGCTGGAGTCATCCAGGAATTGGCTGCCTTACCCCAGGCCAGCCTTTCACTTCCCAGCATTCAGAAATTCACATTTCTTTTCAAATTTGCTATTTTCTTTAGGCATTCATTTTGAACGTGACCAGCTGTTCTCAGAACAGGGATCTGGAGCCATAGTCTGTATTTTTAGAGCAGGCATCTTTCCTGTTAAACAGAAAGATGAGAAACTCCAAATTGGAATGTGGTTAGGAGGAACAGAAGAAAATTCACAAACGCAAAGCTGCTGCTGTTCACCCGAAAGGCTGGAAACAAAGATGCAGGGCGGCTTTCCTGATGCTCACAATGGTTCACCTGAAACGGGAGCAGAAAAGAAGCTGGAGCAAGCATACAGGTAGCTCACAAGAAACAAATAGCTCACTGGGAGCCCCAGGGTTCGGTGTCATCACCAGCTGAAGGTACCAAAAGGGGCAGCCCCATCCCTAGTACAGGCTCCTGCTCGTCCCTTTGGGCCAGCACCAACACTGACACACCTGTCTCAGCGACTAGGTCAAGGATCTCATCAAGCTACGGATTAACTTGGCCCCCCAAAAATTCAGTTTTGGTCAGAGCGAGTCGCTCAGGTGCTCCCCAGCGCACAAACTGGTGCTGGCACCACGACTGGGAAGGCAGGACTGGGGTGGGCGGTAGGACTAGCATTTTTGGCAGCAAAGTGATGGCAAACATGCGACCTGAGTCGCATTTCTAACAGCAATGGAAAGAAATAACGAAGCCTGAGATTGCAGGGCCGTTGAGCTGCTACTCAAGCGTTGCAGGTCCCTGGACATACAGTGTCCTCTGATGCCTGGAAATGCCACGTCCTTCCCAACTCTCCAAACCGACAGAGCCTTTCTGCTCTAACCAACCGCGTATATTCCTAACACTTGTAGCAAATTAATTATCCTTGAGGCCTCTACCGCTTCGAACAATTTGGTTGAGGGCAGCCAACAGCTTCCACTGCCTTGAAATGTGGCACAAAACACGCAGAACGGCATTACTAAGCAATCCCATATCCTACATATACCATCCGACAGAAGAACCAAAACAACATGAAAAAATAAAAATCCCATCAACACCAAGCTTCAGGCAAAAGTATTTAGAAGACCATTCCTGGGACACTATCTCCAAAATGCCTTTGTCTGCACCGGTTACTTCTCTCAAGAGAGAGGACAGCGATTTTATGCTGTTTTACGGGGGTGAAGCTGAAGAACAAAGAACAAAGAAGCTGAAGAACAAAGCAAGAAGACACTGTGTGACTTCAGCCACCAGCAGAGGATCAAGTTTGTTTCCTTACCCACGGGGTAGCGCCACTTCTTTTTAGTCTATTTCTGTGTTGCCCATCTCGGAAATTTGGAAAAACACAGCATAAACCCAAAATATTGAAATATTAGCTCATGCCTATAACCAAGCCTCAGAAGGTCATTTATAATTGTTCTGGTTGTTCCTAACTCTCGTCAAGTCAAGCAAAATTTCAAAATGCTACATTTTTAGAAAGCAGACAGACGCGCTGTCCCACCTCCCCTGGAGTCCACAGGCCATCCACCCTGCAAGCACACCGGCTAAATCCCCTTTGTTACAGGAACTCAATGAAGAAGACTCCTGCAAAGCGCCTTCCAAGGCCCTTTCCTTCCTGAAGAAAGCAAAAAAGTCGAGGTTGTACTTCCGCAAGAGAAACACGGCACATTTTCCCGCACTCCTCCCAACTCTTGGCCTTGGAGAACGTTTTAGACGAAGGCGGCAGAAGGTGGACGCCGGTCGCTCCCTGCACCAAGGGATTCTCACACGACACGCTACGCTCTACACCGCTCAATCCCAAAGGAAAACAAGGGTTCCAGAGGGCAATCCTGTGATAAGACAGAGTACATTTACTTCACATTTGTAATTTTTAAGATGAAAGGGTACGAAACACCCTTGGCTTGTTATTAGGAAATGCCTTGTTAGCCACTTTCTTTTGAATTCGCTCAGTGCCATTCGTAGAAAAGCCATTTCTCCCCGGGAACCACCTCTTTGCAGATTGCTTTTTCCCCCGCTTCCCAGCAGTATCTGTTCTCAGAGTAATGAAGACCAATGTGGTTCTCTTCTACACCATTTCACTACATTTACATTTTTTTAAATAATTGATCATATCTCTGTAATTTTATACTTTTATTCTAAAACACAGGATACGTACAGTCACTACTCAGCATGGCCAGTGAATTATGGCTTATTTGAGATTTTAAATATAAAGATTATAAAAGCGTTGGTTAAAGTGCTGCCAAGTGAACTAAACTTAGTGTTCATGGTATCTGGCTAAATACATGGTTTTTAAGTAATAAGAAGGAGTTGTTATTGAAACTGCAATCATCCTTCACAATAAATACTGTTTTACTTGAAGGCTTCTATACAATAAAGTTATATCAGTACTCGGGTATGGTGTACTTATAATTAACGCAAATATAGGGAAAACACACTTATGCTTCTTGAACTGCATTTCTTTTGTTTATGGTAATGCAAAGAATAATTTGTAGTGCCACGTGCACCGATGACCAATAAAGGCACGGCTGAATATTACACAGAGGTTATTGGCTCGGGCAGTCGTAAGCAGGAGCATTACAAATTTAATCAATGTATTAAAGAACAGGTAAAGGCTCAGCGTGTTAACAGGGAAAGGCTTGGGGCTGAACGATGATATTGTTTAGACTGCGATTTCCTAGGTACATTTAAAACCGCATAAATAGAGCACAGGTGAGCACTCCCAAGACCTTCTGAACTCATGTGAACGCTGCTGGGATGAAAGTTCTGCAAAATTAGCAACTAGCATTACATTTCAGACACATGAACTCCAATGGAAAAATAAACTTTATCGGGAGGTCTAAAAGCACTGCTTATAAGCATTTAAAAACCAAAGTTTTGTTTTCTCTTTGCTGTAACAATTGAAAAAAACCAGCAGATTTTAGTTTTAAACATGCATATACAGATTTAAATAATATCCATATTAATATAGAAAATGTATATTAAAAATATAGACTACTTTCCTAAGCAGATCACACTGACATAGCACATACAGTAACAGGTTTGCCTGCAGCATCAGGAATGCAATCAGGAAAAGTTTTAAATGGTCCTTTTATATGGGGGAAAGTTGAACAGAGTTTGAGATTGAGAGAGGCCAATTGTTTGTTTGTTTTCCTCTTGCATATGAAAAAAATTCTAGCTGTGGTTTCCGTCACCAAAAAATTGAACTTCACTCTCACGAAGCCCCCTGCAAATTGCACTCACATATTTTACTAAAATCATGTCATCCTGACGAGATCAAAGAGGCGTTAAACACCTAACCAGAGGAACAGGAGCCCACACGGTGATTTATTGTAGCACCTTCTGTGCCTTCAGGCTCTACCAAACCCCGTCCTGTTCTCGTACAGGTTTCCCTCGGACGCACCTTCCCTCTTGCAGGGAGACGCGTTGCACACACGCATGCACTTTAAAAACCCTGGAGAAGGACCAAGTCGTTCTGGTGACAGCAAACTGGGGTGTCCCCCTCCAGACCCCCAAGTACACTCTCATCAACTGCAATCCCGGACCATCTAAAGGGATGGTTTGTGGATGCGGGATGGAGAGCACATCTGGCACATCCAGCCCTGCTCGCCCATTGACGGGGACACCTCGGGGACATGCGTCTTCCCTTGCCCGTGTCCCCCATTGCCTGGCGCCCACCCAATGGGGCTGGTCCCCACACCAAACCCCCCGAAAGGAGGCTGAGGGGCAGAACGGGGGGACCAGGCATGCGGAGCATCCCTGAGCCCCTGTGGTGAGCCGTGGACAAGTGGGGCTGTGGGGCAGCATCACCTTCCAGTCGGGGCAGCATCACCTTCCCACTGGTCCACCTGCCTCAGGCAATAAGACGGCTCGCTGGAAAAAAAGGTGATTTTTTTAAATTATTTTTTTTAAAGCTGGAAACTTTTTCATGTGAAAATGGCAGTTTTGACAAAGGCCTTTCATTCCGTGATGGAGATAATCAAAATGAAACATCTCATCTTGAATCAAAGTGAAAAGAAATGGAAAACTGAAACAGTTACACTTTCTGTTTTGACATTTCCCATTCAAAACTCCTCAGAATCCTTTCCCTGCTGTGTGAAAATGTTCCTTTTCTGATTTTTTTTTTAATTTTTTTTTTATTTGTTTCACTGGGGGAAAAGAATTTGGAAATGCTGACATTTCTTACATGAGATATTTCAAGCTTTATCTAGAGAAGCTGTGCCTACAAGTACACTGAGTAAGGCTCGGTTCCTTACACCCCACCCCACAAATGGTTTAAAGGACTTAAGAAAAATATCAGATTTAAATAAAACCCTTCCAGTATTAAAAGCAAAGCTAATGGGTTATATTTTTCTCTTTGAATCCAAACACCTTTCTGGGATTTCAAATATTAAAAGGTAACCAGATTTAAAACCAATTTCACAGCAGAAATCCTCCCGTAGAAAATGATAGACCAGCTGATGCAACTGGCAAAATTCACACTTTTAATTAAAATGATTAAACACAAGAGACCCCATTGCCTGTTTTATGCGTAAAACAACAACAAAGTAGGGATTTATGAAAGAAATACCATGTTTCTGTGTATCTTAAAGGAAAAGCTGAGAACTGAATTTAAATTGAGGATTTTCATGTGAGGTGTTGATACTCTTTCCTTCTCCAAACTACTAGTACAAATCCGAGACCAGCCCAACGTTCAAATGTTATGCTATCAATGGCAATCTGCTATGTATTCTATAAAATCCATGTATATACGCTGGAAGTCTGTGTTAGCTTCGGTGATATTCCAGCGGTAAATAAAACGCGAAATGAATATTCTCCTCAATGGTCGAAGGTATTCCTATTGTGAGACAAAACCCCTCTGAAATATTACATATTTTTACTGTGCTCTTTTACAACAAGTGTTACACAACAATGATTTGTCATATTTAATAATGCAGAATTCCTCTGAAGCGAGGAAACAGCTTTCATGAGGAGATCAAGAGGAATATATATTTTTAGTAATATTAAATGTATTTAGATGATTTTATACGCAGGTTCCCTGCAAAAATAATATAATATTCTGTCTACAGATATTCCTCTTAATAAGGCCAGTAGAGACGTCTTATTCATTTCCTGGGAAGCCACGTTCTTCATAAGAATTATTTGTAAATGCAGTTAAATTAACATCTTCAACTGCTTTTACTCCACAGTCATGAAAATAACTCCATCCAGAATCATTTCACTTTAAAAAAGTGATTTTAGTCTAAAGTTTGGCAAAAAAAATAAACTGAAATGCTCAGAAATTTACATTTTTGTCACTCCATAAATCAAAACTTACTTTACATATTAGAACAATTTTTGTGAGAATTTTGGATCCGAGCTGATAACCTTTTGCCAAGTTTTAACGAAATGCAAATTGAAACATCTGAGATATTAAACAGACAATCGAGGTTTATGGTTACATCGCGAGATTATTGCCCGGTAACGCCGCACGGCCCCAAACCCGGAGCCCTCCCAGGCTCCGTGTATGCAACACGCACACACAAACACAAGCGCTAACGTAACCTCATGGCACCCAGCACACAATGTTGTACCAGCAATTGCCGTGCAAACTGTTTCGCTAGGGGAACGTTCCTCCAAAAGCTGTAGGAGGAGGGTGTATGTGTAGAAAAGGGCAGCAAACGATGGCAGAAGCTTAATTATAGTAGCGCTAATGGGAGGAAGAGAAGAGAGCGTTGCAGGCAGGCAGCAGCGATAGAGGAGAGCAGCCAGGACCGGCTCCCGTACGTTGGAATGGGGTCATGTTACACCGATTTTTACCAAATCGGGATCCGACCCATCTCTGGAGAGGCTGTTTAAAGCAAAAAACAAACCCCACCGGCTGACAATGACGAGCAGGGATGCTCCTTACAGGTCACCGAGGAGCATCCCGGCACTAACGTCTTCTCCCTCAAAAGCCTGCTGGAGATGCACACCATAATGTAGACCTTATGTAGTGCGGAGGGAAGTGTTAATTAATATCTTTAATTGCTCCAGACTACAGCAAGATAAGAATAAGTGGCTTGCTGGACATAAAATCTCTCCAAGACAATACTGGTGTGTTCCTGTTCAGACTGGGGTTTGTGTTCACGGCAGCCTGCACAGAAATGGTTCGTATTAATTCATCCCTGGCCTCTGAAAACTACCAGATGAACTCCTGACGACAGGGAAGTGGCTGTTTTAAGTGGCCTGTTGATAATAAAAAAGGTTTCGCGGTTCTCTAAGAGGAAGAAAGGTGAGATCTGAAGAGAAGGGGTTCAGCTGGTGCTCAGAGATACCCCGATCCCAAGGGCAGGTCCTCATGGGGAATGACCAGCGTGGGCCTTCAGGTGAGGTCGGCATCGGTTTCATGAGCTGGTGAGATTCCTCTTCCCCTGGTGCCCAAAGTCCTTTGAGGGGTCCACAGCACATTTACGAGAGGGACGCTAAGTGCTAAAAAAACCAGATACACCACAAACAGTTCACGGTGAGGTTACTGACCGGTGGATCCCCCCCGAAGTCATCTCGTTCAGCTCTTCTAACCAAACAAATTGAGACTAAATTGTAGGCTAAGCTTTTCTCGGGTAGAAAAACGTTCCCACTCAAATTTCACTGTTCTAATTGCAGAAGCTAGGAATAAAAATACTTTCACTCGAGTAACCGGCATTCGAAATGTTTTCAGCTGGACTTTGCCTCCCAAAAGAAGCAGAGACGTGTGAAGGATGTTCTGTATCGTCATTTTTGCTGGCGTTATGGGCCAGGGCCCCATAGGTGCTGTCCTACCACAAAACGAAGATGATTATCCCTACTTCAAATCATGATATTCTATTACAACAGTTTGTCTGCCTCATTTAGTTATCTCGGCATGTACCGCATGGAGCCTGCAGTGGAATCAATTCATTTCTAGCAAGTATTGGGCCAAACTCTACTCCCTGGAGAATAGGTGGGGGTAAAATATACCAACCAGCTGGGGCCACCCAGTAGCTCTGTGAGGGACTCTTGACAGCAGCAATGGTAGATACAAGGAGAAAACATCTTTAAAGAGCCCTCCGTTCTTCAGCAAAGCCATAATTATATTCTGAACATTTTTCCCGTAATCATTTTCATCCAAAAATTTGCCAAAAAAAAAATTCATCGCGAAAGGCGTAGAAATCTACATTTTTGACACTCCATAAATCAAAAGCTTATTTTACATAGCAGAACCGAATTGCTCTATATTTTACCTCAACCGTAATGTCTTTTAGCATTACCTGCTCCATTTCCAGACTCCAAGGATTTTTACATACCCTTTCACCGCTCCTCCGCAGGCTTTTTAAAATGCACCATCCCCTTCATTAAAACATAGAATTTCTCGAAATGTCCCCCCTTGAAGCTGAGTGTGGCCCTGGGGCTGAACCGGCTCGGTTTCTGCTGTGGCCACATAGAGCAGCCCGGGATCGTTCACCCGGGTCCCCACTGAGCTATTCTATTCCACCCAGGTTCGAAATCCTCCCTTCTCACGCCAAAGGTGCAGAAAAAACCTTTTGTGAATAGAGCCAAGGTGGAAATGAGTGCAGATTTGACTTCTTTTTTAAATCAGGATGACTCACCTTTTTATTTGGAAAACTGGATCATAAATTCATATAGCCCAACCACAAGCAAACCAAAACAAAATACAAGGAAATCTGAGAATAATAGCGACTTTCAGACATGATCAAGCTGGGTTTGATTTGTCTTATTTATCAGGAGTTAAGAAACCATGTTTCCCTTCCCCAGTCCCTTGAGCCATTAACTTTCACATTGCACCACATTCTTATAAGATTATGGGAATTTCAGTTGAGAAAATCCAAAGCATTCTGCAGCTGAGCATATTTAGTTGCATTTTCCAGTTCTATTTTAAAATAATACCACTACATCTGATACCCCATACTTGTCTGTGACAAATGTAATATGCAAACATCTTCCATTGCATAAACGGCCCAGGAATGGCAATAACAATACGCTGAGTATCTAGCTCCCATTGTCTGGAAAGCAGTCTTAATGTTGCTGAGTTAATGAGTGAAACGAGCATTGTGGTCTAAGTGTCGCGTAAATAATGGTTTCCATTACAAAAAAAAACTGTGCCACCACACCCTGGCCATCTCAAAAAGCAAAGCTCTAGAGGTTTCCCACAGACAAACATATAAACCAGTGCTGAATTTCTCCCCTCTCCCCCTCTCTAAGGCAGCCAGTTCAGTGGCCTCTCTCTTTCTGGAACCTATTTTTTTGTGACGAAATGCAGCTAAAACATGATGCGGTTTTTCGGCGAAGAGGGGTCAGAGGCACTGGGTGGGAAGGTCAGCCGCCAAAGCTGCCGAGTGGCAACTCCAGCCATTCTCGCAGAGATATAAATCTCTCTTTTCCTGTCTTCATCTTTTTACACACAAAGCGGCGAGGTCCGAGCCCTTTGATAGCGCCGAGGAGCACGCGTGCGGGCCGGCCTGCAGATCGATCCAGATTGCTCGGATGCAATTCCATACACCAGGGATGTACCGAGAAGAACTTTACTCAGGTTTTGGAAAGGGAACAAAACACATGAGCTGTAAGTTATAACAAAAGTTGCAGTCAGGGGGATGTAAAAAGCTGAGCGTTACTCGGGTCAGTACCAACACAGCCTTTCCACAGGCGCGGATGAAAAGGGAGAGCTGACCAAACTCACCTGGGGATTCGCCTTGTACCAAACCAGGCTCCCCAATTACCTGTTCTCCTACTGCCCCAGGTGCACAGTAGATCCTTCCTTACTCCCAGACTCCTGAAGAAGCATGAAAATTACACTATCTTTGGGTAAAACTATCTGCAGTCTGCCAGGGGCTTTGTGTACGACATCTGGCAAGACGCATAGTCAACCACAGAGCGTTCTACAAGGATGCAGGGCACAGCCTGCAAAACAGTCAATAGCTTCACTTGTTTATCTGGGCTCTCCTTCGTTTTCTGTAATTTGCTGTCATTTCCTGATGAGGTTTTTCTCAGTGGGGATCTGCAAAACAATTTAAAATGAGACAGGTGTTCTAGTGCTACTGAAACCAAAGGGGAGGTGGGTGCCCATACACCTTGAGCACATCAGAAGGTATCAGGTTTGTGACCCATGGCGATCGCAGCCTGAACGGTGTCGATCGCGGGCAGCCCCGCTCTGCTCCATCCCCCTCAAACCAGGACGAACTTGCTTTCATCCTCTAACAAACACGGGCCTTTTGGTTTTACTACGACCGGTGACTCCCGGGTTTACAGAAGCCTCACATGAAAATTAAGTAATCCATTCCACCAAAAAGGTTCAAGTAACTGAAGAATGCAATTTAGATCATGGGTAATAGTAATAAATCTTTCCTTAATAGGACACTCCCCATTTTATCCTGATGTTCCAGAACTGGTTTTAGAGCACCTGGAGTTCGTAGCCCTTGTTTGAACTGCGGCAGCACCTCTGGGAGCTTTGGCTGCGAGTGGAGACGCAAGGCAGCGTGCAGGAAACATCAGAGCAGCTTGTCCTTGCTGCCTGTCCACAGGGGAAATCCTGAGCGAAGGACGGAAACGAGCCCGGACAGAGGGAGCACGGAAAAACCAGGAGTGAGGACCGGTGCGCACAGTGCCGAGCTGCTCTCTTTCTTTTTGTTTCATCAGCGTAACATCTGGAGCTTTTTAATGTTGCTTCCTTCTTAGCTGTACGGCATACTGACCTGTGGGGCAGGACTCGCTTTGTGCAGACAGTGAGCTGGAGCAACGCGATCGAGACTGTTTGAAAAGAGTGAGACGCGCAGGCTCCGTCAGAGCCAGCCTCCTCTCCGCTAACGCTAAAAGCGGAGGGTCTCGTGGCGCTGGTGGGTTTTCTGACCCCGTGTAATGATAATCGGCCCCTTTGCCCAGCCATCTGCCGTCCTGAATGTCTGTACGCAGCCTGATCTGAAACAAGTTCCACCTCGTATTGACCGTCTCGTTGCAAAGCCCGGCCAGCAGCTTTTTGTACACCCCGGACCTTCTCAAACGCTCTTCCACTACTTGAGAAGTACAATGCACAAGTTAGATATCTTGGATCCACCTCAGAAACTGCCCGTGGTGCTGGTTAAGTACTTCCCTCCGATCCTAGGACCTAGGTAACACAGACTGCAGAATACTGTAGTTTGTTTGCGGGCACGGAAGTTAATTTTAATGCCGGTTTTTATACCTGAGATACTGTAAATTAGTATCTTCAACTTATATTGCCCATCGTAAACTTTTTTAACCTGTGAGTCATTTTCAAAATAATAAACGTAACTATTCCATAAAAATATCTCAACACAGAAGAGCCAGAAAAGTGAAGGACATGAACAGATGGCACATCAATCTTCTGCATTTATACAATTTGTTTTTTAATGCAAATAGTGTGGGTTGCCTGCTCTTGCCTTGGATATTGTTCCAAAGACGAGCACATTTTCTTATCTTTCTGGATCAATGTGACATTTGCAGTTATCATAAAGTGGGAGCCCATTTAATGATGTTAATGCTTCCTTAATGTAAAAATAAAATCACCTCCTTTATAAAAGCAAACAGATTAAAAGTCCCAAAGAGACCATTGAAATCTGTGACATTTGCAGTTACTGGTGACTAGATGGCTTGATTATACACAGGTAAAAAATATCTTAAAAGCATTGTTTACGCTCATTAATCAGAACATTAAATAGGAATGCTGGAGTCTCCTCAGCTAGAATCAGGTTTTTTTAATGTATTAATAAAAAAATGGAGGCATCATTTCATGCAGCCTGTTTAGATGGTTCAAAACCACCCAAACTGCAAACAACCAAACTTATGGCCTTATGGCAGCTTGGTAAATCTTCAGACCCCAGATGTAATATGTGGTCTGCATTTTTATTTGCACATATTGGAAAGTGACTCTGCCAGCAGTCCCTGATTCATGCCTGTACCGTTCCCTCCACGGTGCCACCAAGCAAGTGGCACATCACTAATATCGCTGTTCTTGCCCCCGGGGAAATCTTTACTCAATGTTTAGTTCTTGTATNAAAAAAAAAAAAAAAAAAAAAAAAAAAAAAAAAAAAAAAAAAAAAAAAAGGAAAAAAAAAGGCAACACCAACCGAAAAAACCTCTCTTCTGTTCTGGGTTGTTACAAAACCAGAAATTAAAAATTATTGAAATATCTCACTTCAAACTATTCTGAGTACAATGTATCCTGCAAATCTCAGATTCCCAGACTCCCAAATTTGGCTGAGGCTATGTTACATCTCTCTAGTTTTAACAGAAGTAAATGTACAGTATATATTTAACCGAAAAATAGAAGAAGATCGTATATATTTAATTTTAAAAAATAGGAAAAAAATATTTTTAAACAACCCAACATTTTTGGATTTGTGATTATCTGAAGGTCGAAATGAGGTGGGTGATAGCATCTATGGAAACAACATTTTGAGCAAAAAAAAACCCAAACCAACCCAACCGCTTTGAACTCCCACTCATGATTTTCTATCTCTCATCACCTCTCCGGACCTGCATCTTCTCCTAACAACTCCTTTCGTTCTTTGCTGCCCAAAGTCCTGCCCAGATGAGCCCAAGGAACAAACCACAGACGCAGACGGTGCTTGTGCGGCCGCACACATGGGGCAGGGACAGGCGAGGGGGCAGAAAACTAAATTTCCCATACAGCCCGCAGCTGAATGCTTCTTTCTGATGTATCGGAGATGCTGCCCTCAGACACAAACACAAAACGGGGGCTCTCCTGTTGTCACCGGCAACAACCCCCCTTTGAGATCCCCCCACTAACTGGGAAATATAACGAAAAAAAACGCCTTTCAATTCCCTGTCCTTCCCCTTCTGAATGAGCTGTTAAAAGACCAAGAAAAACTGTTATAGTGATACCATAAAAAGCAAAAAAAAAAAAAAAAAAAAAAAAAAAAAAAACAAAAACAAAAAAAAAAAAAAAAAAAAAAAAAAAAAAAAATAAAAAAAAAAAAAAAAAAAAAAAAAAAAAAAAAAAAAAAAAAAGCCCCCAAAAAAACAAAGAGCTGTGAGCTGCAGGCGTGTCCGAGGGGCTGGCAGGGAGAGACAGCACCCACATGGGAAAGTTCTGTCACCCCATCTGAGATAGCACTTCGCGGTGGCAGCTCTCCAGAGGCAGAACGGGTCCCACCTGTTTGCAATGTGTTTAGCTATTAATATTTATATAGTAGTTCAAGTGGGTAGGGGAAGGAAAAAAAAAAAAAAANAAAAAAAAAAAAAAAAAAGGATGAAATTCATCAAATTGTATGTCATTCTTGGTGGTGTAAAATAAAAACCGTCGCAGCAGGGGGAGAAGGGAAGGGCTTGTTTTCTTGCCTTTCTGCAGAGCGAAATGTCGCTGCTCTCCGAATGCCTCGGCGCAAAGCGCTTGGCAATCGGCTCGGTGCCATCCACACCTTGACATCCAGGCTAAATACCGCGGCCCGGCCCCACCATCACCAGGCTCTGAATGGCACCACGCAAATAACACACTTACCAGCCCCGCGGCTCGACTCGCGGCACCAGATAAAAAAGATTCACGTTGATGCGGGAGTCATTTTCCTAAGCTTCGGATACTGTGCCAAAAAAAAGCCCCTCTAAACGTTTAATTTTCAATTTTTCTAAGGTAGCGATGCCTGGATTGCTGTGAGGGTGAGCGATGTCCAAGGGGAGCCGTGTTCCTGCACAGAAAGCGCAGTCCCAGGGGTGCTGCCTAAATAAGATCTGGTACCCCAGACATGCTGCTGGCGCTCAGTCCTTTTGGACTTGTTCTGCTTTCCTTAAAACACTTCAGCCTTCACTGGAGCAAAAGAGAGGAGAATGACTGATCGCCCAGTAATAACATCATCTGTTGTACGTATTCAAGGTAAAAATTAACACTATATATGGAGAGGATAATTTCAGCACGGGAAAGACAGAAACATCCACCTTAAGCTTCCCATACCACAGAGCATCTTTTCCCTGCCTTGGCCAACATTGAGCTGCAAATTCACCAGAACTTGGGTTTATATGGAGAAAAAGTAATTTAACTTTCTCTTTCCTTAGTGGTATTTTTATCTGATAAGTCCATCTGGATGAAGATGCAGACAATTGAAAGGCTGATCTCTTCAGGCATTTGGCTTAACCTAAGAATATAAAAATCTAACAGAGTCACGGGAAGCGTATTTTTTTTTTTATGCTCCTACCCAGATTTTGGGGTCTGTTTGTTGATTTTGGTTACATTGAATCTTGTTAACAATTTAGTGTCAATTAAATACAATTTAACAATTAAACAACTTAGAGGATGCTCCCTGTGGAAGGTAGCCTTCAACAGAAGGCTTTGCAAAAATTCCTTTTCCTGCAAAGAAATAGGCAAGTTTTAGAGGGGCAGATCAAGGCAGACCCCGTCCCTCCTCGGGGCGAGCCTGACGGAAGGGATAAAAACCCCAGCCTAATTAACAGCGTCACTTATCTTCAGCTTTCCGTTTTTATCTCCAGGTATCCTCTGGGGTTTTGCTTTTGGACCAAATCCAGAGCAAAAGGACCCACCTCTGGCACACAGGTGACAAAATTCCTCTCTGGATCTGTCAGGACAACTCGACCAAGAATAAAAGTCTTGCTGCTGGTCAGTCAAGGTCTGAGTGTCACTTTGATTTGCCCCAACACCAAAGTACAGATCCCTGGCTGAACCAACTGCAGATGAAGGTTTCACGTGCCTTCTGATTTAGTCTGAGCTTTTGACTTGTCCTTTTCAGAGAGATCAAGGGGACTGATTGGTGTTGGTGTGTTTGTGTCAGAGAAAAGCCACCAGCTTTTCTTCCATGGCCACCTCTCCTGCTTCAGAAGACACTGTTATACAGTTTTAAAATAATTTTTCATGAGACAAAAGAGAAAAAAAGTGATAGTATAGCAGAGAACAGGCATAAGGAAAGTTGTCTGTATGGGACGTTTTTATCAGGCTCACACTGATTTCCAGTTAAAAGAGTTTTCTCTCCAGAGATACAGATTTAGGTAGGAAACAATCTCAGCAAGGAGCTTCCGATTTAAGCCACCTATTACCTTTCCCCTGCTCGCCTTGAATTCAAGGAAAATCAGGTCTGAATGTGGATTCAATTTATTATTTAAAAAAATAATAATAAACAAACAAACAAAAAAAACCCCACCCTGAGTTTTTCATAAACCAGAAACCTGAAAAGGAATACATCAAAAATGTGAGATCAAAGACGCAAGAATGACACTGTAGGTCAAATCGAGGTCCGCCTAGGTAGTCACTTCATCTCCCAGGGGAACTGGCAGTGGATACCCAGCCTGGTAATCATTTCTGTTCAAACAACATGACACTTCCTCAGAGCCAACAAAAAGAGGACTCAAACCCCATCCCCGCCTGGCCACTGAGACACCATCACTTCTAACCCGTGCCAGCCAAACGCCAAATCAGGCCTCCAGTTTATCACAAGGTAATTTTTTGCCAAGCTGATCTCCCTCTTAGTGGATTAAGAAATCGGGTAAGCGGAAGGAACGTTTTCTCCACTGCAAACCCACGACAAGAGCGCAGCGAGCAGGCCTTGGCAAATCTCAGCTCCCCGAGCGCACCTGAGATGCGGGTGAGGACGTTCTCCGGCTGCAGGAGATGCTGGGGCAGCGATGCCGGGAGCACCCGGCACCCGTTTCGCTCGCCTCACATCTCTGCTCCCTAAACAGCCACGTATATTACCACTTTCACATGTTCAAATCAATTCCACCTCCGTTCAGAGGAGTGTTGAAACCCCCGTGTGGCTGGCAATTCCTAGAAGAGGACAGATCTTTTCCAAAAGCTAGGCTGAACTTAAAAGTAGATACAAAATAATACTATAGATTTTCTTTCTCTCTCTCGCTCATCACAGCCCTAAGATTAGCATAAAAATGTGCTATCCTAACTAAGCAGTCTGTTAACTGATAAGCTATCAAAAAATCATCTGTTATTTTTATAGCTCAAAGGCAGATGCCATTTCAAGAACCAGAGTTGATTGAGTAGGATTTTTAGTGCTTCGTAGATTTACCATTGTAAACTTGAGGTATTTTAAAACAGAACGATTCGAGTCTTGAAATATTACCTCAAGAGCAATCAAGCATTAGGATTTTTGCTGGTCTTAAGTTTTAGCTGGGATGAAATCATTTAATCTCATATCGTAAAGAATTGGAGTTGTTTTCTAATGCGCGCACTAAAAAAAAATCTGTTTTCTGCATTACGGTCCAAACCGATGTAATTACTCAACTGCGTGGATGTCGAAGCTTCCCAGCTCCTCCTTCGGGCCCCTTTCTGCACATTCTGCTCGTATCCCCCTTCTTGTGAGCGTGTTTGGTGAGGACCTCAGCCAGGCAGTTGCAACCAAGCTTGCTTTAATGGTTTAATTGGCTTGGCACTGATAGGATGCCCTGCCAATATCTGTCCGATTATCCTGCTGTGTGTTGTACAAACCCTTTATTGTAAAGCCGAAGCCCCACTGGAGGAAAGAAACTACCCTCACACGCGTGGCACACGGTAAACTGAGTTTTTTCGATAGCGGGCAGAATGGCATGGGGCCAGCGAGCAACTCGCAGGAAGAGAGAGGAAAACGTGGAACAACGCTCACCCCACGTTCCCTGTGGTGTGGCTGCTGCGTCGGGAAATCGTTTGTCACTGCGGGGACGCAATCGGCAAGAGAGCTGGAAATGCTGCAGTGGAAGGGCTTCTCCTGCTGTAACGAGACACAGGTGCCAACAGAGTCTGCAACCAGTTACTGCAATTCGTAACTCAACTTTTGTGAATTCTACGAGCTTTCACACGAAGGCATGGGCAGAATGGCTTTCCAGGGCAGCTCTTCNTTTTTTTTTTTAGAATTTTTTGGAAAAAAAAAAAAAAAATGTGTTTTTTTGCAGGATCCCTGACTAGATGAGCATTAATGTCCCGGGGACACCTCACTTTGTGCATGAATTCGCCCCATCGATTTCTAGCAGCCAGCTCCCTATGAGGCCGCAACTTTTGCCGGCTATCTCCCAAAGACAAGGGCAGAGATGTTTTTCTTGCCCAAAATAGTTAAAAGTCATCAAACAGCTCTGTACTTATAAGGCCAAGCTTTCCCGACCTTTCTGGCTAGACCAACTCCTGTTACATTAACCTCTGACCTGCCGGCTCCTTAACAGCAATATTGCTGGGCGCTGTAATTTCCCTCCCACCCTGTTGGCTCAGGGAAATATTTACTATCTTGGCTTCAGAATTTATTTTTCAACAGAAGTGGCAGGGACCACCCCATTCCACTCCCTCGTCGTGCAGTACAAGTGAAGTAATTCCCGAGATATTATTTTACCCCGACAAATGCGCTTCAGAGTCTCTTTAGCTTTGTATGAAGCCCTGACTTCCTATCAAAATCAAACAGGGACCTTGTCAGATTTGAGATGGATATAAACAAGAAATGGGAGCCTGTAATTGGTGATGGAAATCAGATAAGCCCCTTTTAAATACAACCATTGATAGAGAAATGGGAACTCAAATTACCTTTGATTAAGTCTCTTAAGAAAATAAAGCGAGGGGGAGGGAAAGAAGGGTCTGGCTTAGTAAAACCACCCTGGTGGATAAAATCACTGGGAAAGGAGTGGAAGGAGATGGCTGTGGCTTGTTGAACTCCCCAGGATGGATGGAGCAAAAGTGGAGCCAAGGAGAAATTCCTCACCCACCGTAAGCAGCATCAGTTCTTGGGATAGAGGGTCCCAGAGACGGGGCCACGGCAGGAGGTTCGTCCCTGTTAAACGGCCCCTGCAGCAAGAGACCGTGCAGAGGTTACGCACGGAAAATCAGCTGAAAGCAGATGGGGACACACGATACCAGTTTTCTGCAGGCTTTCTAGAGTTATGGGGTTTGTCTCATTGCTTCCACATTTAGGTAAATCAAATCATTTCAAAACCGGACTACGAGGAACTTGCTCTGTGACTTTAGGGCAAGTCATCTGTGCATTTGGTTGTAAGCCTGCCTGGTGCACCACTAAACAGCAGAAAAAAACCCTGTTTTCTTGCTGGAGATCTGGCTGACCTCTTCAGCTAATCTAAATTTCTCACCATTTAATTATAGTTAATTGTAGTGACCAGGGACTTGTAGATCTTGCATCCAACTGGGAATGAAACTGCCATTCCCATCTAAAGTAAATTTTTGGTTGTACACCAGCTAGGGGAAAAATAATGACTTCCAAAGCAAGAAGAAGGAACGTCCTCCGTATGATGGACTACTTTTCAGTGGCCCTTTTCCCATTTCCATGACTTGCTCCCTCTTCCTGTCTCCCCCCCACCCTCCAAGCTTCTTACATTTGTTAGAAAGCATCTCCTGATTTGAAAGCAAACCCCAAGCCCAAAATATAAGTATGTTCCAAAGGAGGACAAGGCAGGCTCACTAATGTCTCCCCAGAAGCTGTTTCAGAGCCCCGCTAGTGCTGAGCCTGCAGAAACCCGCGAGGAATACACCATACAAACACACCATTACCTGCTCCGCTCCCCGCTGGGTGGGAAGGGGCTTTGAAAAGGAGAGGTGGGTGTTTGACCTGCTGTTTGCACAGCTGATGGCTCCTGACAGACAGCTGAGCTGTAGGTGATGCCGTTCTCACCTGGGGATGCCAAACAACACGGGGTGTCTCCTATGCACACTCACACAGTCTGGCTCTCTCTGGAGCTTCCAGGAAGATGCTGAAGGGAGTGGAGCATCTGCCGTGTGAGGAAAGGCTGAGGGAGCTGGGGCTCTGGAGCTTGGAGGAGACTGAGGGGTGAACTCATTCATGGGGATCAATATGGAAAGGGGGAGTGTCAGGAGGATGGAGCCAGGCTCTTCTGGGTGACAACCAGTGGTAGGACAAGGGGCAATGGGTGCAAACTGGAACACAGGAGGNCTGGGATTCTGTGGTTCCCAGCCCAGGGAAAGCCAGGGCTGCCCAGGGCTGCCCCCCAAACCCCGCAGCCTCAGTGAAGGGATGCACGGTGTGGTACATGTCAGGAGCTCCATTTCACGCAGCGCCTGGCTCTGAACGCCGTCCAAAGCCGCGTCCTCCAGCGGCACACACCGATGCCACCGCACTGAAGTCAAGGTCACTCCCAGCCTGTCACCGCGTCACCTCACCCCAAACCACAGCCCTGTTCGCTCCCGAGCTTCAGATCAGGCGGCCGAGGGTCCGGACAGGTACAATTACCAAGCTACTGTAAGTAATACGTTCGGCTTAATTACAGACCAAAACCCTGTTTGCAGGTCAGTCCTCTGTCAGGATAAATAAGCATTTTCACACAGTATTACATTTCTCTATTTCTTTTGGCTGATAATATTGGACACTGCCCAAGTCTGTCCCTAATGACCACAATAATCAGTCTTATCTGGACTCTAATCAGTGTCATATGCAACCTTATCACGCACACATCTTTGTAAACATGCAGTGTTTAAACAAGGGAAAGGTCACAAGGAACTCTAATATTTTGAGCAAGTTTGTGAAACACAAACTACTCATTTGTTGAAGAATGTTTAAAATTTAAACTTCTGATTCTGGAAAACTGGATATTTGGGGGCTATTGGACTGAAATGCGGCTGCATGCAAAACTGATCTTTATAGTGACGGATGGGTCCCTCTGTGCAGATAAAACCCAGATTTTAAATATTTCTTTTAATTGTTATTGTCTTTGTGCTCAAGGACTGATTGTGGGAAAAATGCCATTCTCTGACCATAAAAATAAAAAGAAAATACAATAAAGCAGTAATTGGTCAATGATGATTGAACTAACGGCTTTACAGTGCCAGTCAAACACACATAATAATTGCTCTTTGGACTCTTTATGAAGGTACACCACTGTTTCATAAGACTAATCCAGCATTATAAATTCTCCATTTTATGTCAGTTTCCGCCATTATCACATAAGCCTTACGATAAACTGCATACATTACTAAAGTTTTCCTAATTTAGGCCGCATAACACGTGATAAAAATGAAGAGCTATCTCCACCCAAAACCAGGTCGGATGCAAGTTGTCACCAAGGTTTTTTGGTTTTTTTTCTTTCTTTTTTTTAATCCGAATGACGAGGCTTTGGAAGCGTTGGGTACTCGGATCCGTCCCCTCCTGTGGTGACGTGTGGCAGGGAGGTGACAAGCAGGCTGCCTGTGCTGCCATCAGGTGAGTCCCCATCCCACAGGGACACACAGGGAGTGGAGAGGAGAGCACCAAATCATCCGTGTGTCTGCACAGCACTAGATCATCCGTGTTTCTGCACAGCACCAAATCGATCAGTGTGCCTGCACACCACCAAATCATCCGTGTGTCTGCGCGGCTGAGGAATGGCAACAGCCTCTCCTGATACCCCTGTGCCCCAGGAGGGGGAAAGGAGTCCCTCTTTCCCCACAACATCCCCGTTAAGGGCTTACAGACAGGCCACAAATGCTCGGTGTTGTAAAACGAAGGTGGAAAACCTTTCCGTTTTCCTTAATGCATATCTAGAGCCTAACAGTGCTCCCAGAACTCCTGTTTTACTTTGTTTTCTCTTAAATGCAGTCTTGGAAACATGTGAGGAGAAGACCACGGTTTGACTTGCAACGTTAGGATGAGCTCCTCCGGCAATTCTCCCTCCCGGCTGCGCCCCCGATCCCCATCCCAGAGCTGCTCTGCGGGACGTGCTGAGGAAATCGCTCCAGCGCAATCGCACGGGGTCCTTTCCTTGGGTGGCCAATTCTGAGACTTCCCAGCCGCTGTCAAGCATGCTAATAAAGTAGTTGGCTGCGTGATTGTCTATCGAACACCAGCACAAAGGAACGTCTTTGCCCTCCACAGCAGTCTTTGGTCGTTGTTAGCTAGCAGGGCCGTCTCCACCCTCGGACGGGACAGCCTTGCTGGCCCCTTCTGGAAATGACTGGCCGAAGCACATAGCAACACAAACTCTGTGCCAAAAAACCCCTGTGCCCCAGGGCTTACGTTCTCGGGACCCTTCGGCATTTTGGTGTTAGTCAGGAAGCGACGCCAGTGTCACCCAGCACAGGCTGTGCCACGGTGGGAAGCAGCAGGACATAAAGCAGCAGACCTCATAGCAGGGGTGTTCAGGGAGCCTTGCATGCTCCACATTCAACAAAAACTTTAATGAAAGATATATCAGACACAGATAAAACCCTCACGTGGAGGAGATGTAACATGTTTGTGTGTCAGTGAAATCTCTACAGCACCAAATCACACTGCACGCTTTGCATATCCACACGCAAACACATAAGGGAAAAAATTAACATAATTCCTTGGGTCACGGAGTAAAGTACTGAAACAATATTGCTCCATCATATGCTGTTAACATGCACTGGCACTGCAGGACTTACAGCCTGGGTTGCAATCACATCTCCGGTGGAAAGGATGAAGATACAAGGCAAAAGAACAAGGAGGAATTTGCAGGCCAAGGGAAGCCAAGAGAGGAATTTGCACCTAAGAGCCACCACCGCATGTGATGCTCTGTAGGACACTGCCCGGGGCTGCGCTTCCTCGTCTCAGCCACCCAGCTCTGAAAAGATGAAATCTTGTCTTTCCTCTCCATCAGAGGCTTATCTACACACATTATCTAAACGAGGTCGTAGAATCACTGAATCACAGAATGGTGTGGCCCTTCCCAGCGCCCCCAGTGCCCCCCTGCCATGACAGGGACATCTTCACCAGCTCAGGTTGCTCAGAGCCCCGTCCAGCCTGGCCTGGGATGTCTCCAGGGATGGTTCATCCACCACCTCTCTGCCCAACCTGGGCCAGGCTCTCACCACCCTCAGAGCCAACAATTTCTTCCTCATGTCCAGCCTCAATCTCCCTCCTTTAGTTTAAACCATCACCCCTTGTCCTACCGCAACAGGCCCTGCTGAAAAGCCTGTTCCCATCTTTCTTATCATCTCCTTTTATGTACAAAAAGGCCACAATGTCATCTCCCCAGAGCTTCTCTTCTCCAGGCTGAAATACTAGGGGTACATGTTAAGGAAAACCACTGGAATTATCCCGGATTGTAGAAGCCAAAGCCTTCCTTGTAGCACAGTGGACTCGAAGCACGCCTGAATGACAACATTAGGAGTCACAGCTTTGGCTCACAGGTCACGGCACAAAGTTCCTCAGACCTGACCTTGACCTACAGCTTCTGGAGAGGAAGGCAGCTTCCTCAACACAGCCCAAGAACAACTGCCCGCTAGGAATTTAGAAAGAGCCATTTCATCCTGAACTGCCGTCAGACAACAATGCTATTTCGACAGAGGGGACGTGGGCTGGGGCAGCACCCAGGGCCGCGCCACAGCCTTTAACCACCCAGCCCGACAGCTGCAGGGCCAGGGGACTGTGAGAGCCTGGCCACCGACACTTTAAATGGGGAGCACTTACTGTACTGATCAAAATTTATATCTGCTCTGTGCAGGCAGCAGTCTCAAGCATCAAAGCTTCTGTTTCAACGCTGTGCCAAAACCCATAAAGTTTAAGGCTTGACCAAGCATTGATTCAGCACTAAAGCAGAAGCCTGGGCTCTGGAGACTACTGAATAGCTGGATTAAATAAACACTTCAAAAATACCTCTAGCGCTGCTAATAAAAAACGGGACTGAAGAAAAGCATAGATGAACCTTTGTTTGCTGCGTAGAGTTTATATTTTCATATATATAATAATTATATTTACAACAGGAAAAATGTTCTCTTAAACAACTACAAAAATAAAAGCATTCACAGTGAAATCAAGGTGCTAAATAGGGGTGTTTTAAGACACAGGTAAAATTAATTCTCTTTGATGCTCGTTAACAGAGTTCAAGGGTCTTGGCAACACTTTCTGTCTCTTTTACTGAGAAGGAGGACAAGGAAAGATCAGTGGGAGAGAACGAGCAGAGACAAGGAGAACATGAGTCACAGCAGCACCCGTGGCAGCCACCACAGCTTCAGTGGTTCAAAGCTTCAAAAGACCAAACAAAACAGACATATTTTTTGGCGACAAATCCATCTGAGCTTTCAGTGGGGCCGATGTTAGCTGGATGGCACAGCCACGTACAAGCTGCTGAATGCCCCAAGCCTGAGCTGACACACGGGCCCACGGGCTGTCTCCTGTCCCTACAAGGCACAGCCCCATCAGCAGGACATGTCCAGGAGCACAAAGAGCAGAAACAGAGCTGGGAACGCCCACAACTTCATCTGTGTATTCACCATACCATCCCTTTCTCTGAAACCTGCCACCCTGGACTCCTGTGATCCCCTGGAAATAAAGATGAGTTAATGGATAGCGTTTAAAGCTCTGGAGGCGATCCTACTGGGAGTGAAGGTATAGCAGGAAAGAGTGCACGTGTGCTTCCATGCTACTTCCATCTACAGCTCCTGCTGGCTCGCCAAAAACCTTTAACACAGCTGCCCCGAGCAGGGAGAAACACGTTCCTTTTCGAAATGGAAACGTCACAATACTTCTGATTTGCAAAAAAAAAAAAAAAAAAAAAAAAAAAAAACATAAAAAAAAAAAAAATTAAAAAAAAAAAACCAAAAAAACAATTAATAAAAAAAAAAAAAAAAAAAAAAAAAAAAAAGAGACAAAAACCCTACCATCAGACATGTTTGTGCAGCAAGCTCCTTCTTCCCTTTTTATAAAGCCACAAGAGATATAAAATATAGAACATCCAAGGACCACATGAAAAGGATGTCTGGATCTGTTAAAACATAAAGAAGGCTCTACCAGCCAAGGGCAAAAGTTTAGCAACAATAAAAGTGTCTTTAGGGTTTGGGTTTTTTTTAAAATGCATAGAGAGAGGAAAAGAGTTTGTGGTCATGTTTTCCAGCTTTATGTATATTTGTCTATCATTTTAATATAAACAGGGTGTATTTATAAAGCCTAAAGAAATGGGAAACAGATTCACTGGTTTCTAAATGCCAAGAAGTCTCTTCAAGGATGATAAGCAATTAAAGGGGAAAGTCAATCAAACTTTTATGACACTTCTGACCAAGGGTTTTATTTTTATTGCACAAAATCCAATGTGACAACAACGGGTATGTACAGTAGCAGCACCCACCCGTCCTTCTGTTGTGAGGGCCCTGCCAGCATTCCCAGTTAAATCCCACTTCTGAGGGGCAGACAATGCTTGAATTCACATACCCTTTGGCAGAGGAGTTCTCAGCACTTCTGAATACACTAACACACACAAGAAAGCGTATAGAAATGGCTACACACGTACAATTTCCATACGCATCCACAAATACCCTCTTAGAGCAATTCTCCGCACAGCCTCTAAGGAAACATGATCTGTTTTCTACAGCAAATGCTCGGGGGAGTCCAGAAATCCTTCAGTAGCCCTGAAAAAATTAAGCAGAAATGGAATCAAGTAGGAGAGCAGACAATGCAGCTGGTGCGTTATTTTGCACCAGTCCCAAATATTCTGCTTGCACAGTGGTACAGATAATTTTTTATTGACAAGGCAGAACTTGAGTTGTCAGGTTTTGACAGGCCATTTTGGTAGTGAAGAAGGTTTGGCTTTTCCTGGAGAGGGGGAAGGGGGAGAGGAACGAAGGTGCTAATTAAAGACATAGAGCCTATTATGTGCCCGCGGAAAGAGAGCTGGAAAGTCTCCTTAATGGCTCTTTTGATAAAGGGTATCCAAAAACGGTGACTAGAACACAATGCGGTGGAAGGGTCTGGATATTTTACAGAAGAGGGATGCTTCATACTCCCAAATGCACGGCTCCCATCCAAATACGCAGTTATAGAAAACTGGAGTCCAATTCACAAAGAATGTTTTAGGAAATGTGAGTTTTGCACCATGAAGCAACTGCAACTTCTACATCAAGTAACCAGAAAAAGCTGGATAGGGCCAAGGGAAAATGAGTAGCAAGCTTTTAAAGATAAAATATATTTTAAAGATAATACGTATTTATTTTTTAAAAAACACAAATTATTGTGATAACTCCGTCACTGGTACTGACCTGCAGAGCGGGGATGGCCCCACACTATCACCTGTAGTTGTGACACAAACACAACCCCCTTGGATTTATCCATTTACTTTGAGCTTAGTCTTTGGGCTAGAAACTACCTCAAGCCACAGAAACCCTGCTATGTATTGTAGCACATGGGAACCAAAGGCCTCCTGCCTTCGCAGAAAATAGGAGGTCTGAGTTTTTGAACCCTTTTTCAATCCCGTTTTAAATGGGTCAGTTTTAAAGTACTTGTAACAGCTGGGTTCAGTGTGCTGTGATTTTTCTCTCACCTCCTTCAGCTCCCTTGCTCTTGAGAGCGACCTGCCAGAACACAAAGCTCCTCTCCTTTTTCCTTCATCACTTGGGATGAGCATCCTCGGGGGATTTAAGTGCTTACATTTTGTTCCATTTTGGCACAGACCCTCTGAGCTCTATTTTATCTGTCACATGAAATTGACCCTGGTGTAAATCCAGAGTAAATCCCAAGCAACTCTAGCAAATCGCTGAAATTACTCCAAAATTATACAGCATGTAGGATTTGCCCCTGAAACTCCTTCAGACTACGCCTGCAAGGAGATTACACTTTGGTTTCATTCATTACACTTGGAAACTTCTATGAATAATTCTTGGTCCACTAGAATTGCTGTGGGAAGCAAATTCAGAAAGCGAATGAGCACGGCTTTGGCCAATACAGCCAATTTTTTTTGTTCAGGTGCATGTAGCAGCCAGCTGACTGTACTGTCAATGCTCAAGTATTTGCTCCCCAGCGACTGCTCTGTTTTCTCTGCTAAGTGAGTAAAAAATGTGGAACATTTTCCTACTTGGTCTGAGGTACCACAGCAATAGAAAGTTGTTTTCTATGCTCGTTTCAAGTTGCATTTAGCAACAGGAGGAAGGCGGAAGAAAGTGGAGGAAAAGTCACTTATTTTGTGGGAGCCAAACCAGACATCACCCGCCGTTCCTTGGTGTTCCCGCTGTCCCAGATGGGGTTTGCTCGGAGTGGATTCAACGCGGAGAATGAGGTAGTGCTCAAAACCAGTCTGAAGGCCCATGAATCAACACAGCAAGTGAGAAGAATGAACCACCTCAAGTCTAAACACGATCCAGGTTGGGTTTCTGGCCACAGATGAAGAATACTGGAGAGGGAAAAAACTGCAGGCTGTACTTTTCTAGACGGTTTTGTAAAAACCCCGACAAGCACATGCCAGTGATGGAGCACATGTTTGATTCCCACGTTCTTGCAGAGGATGAGAAGATTTCTCAAGGTCCCTCCTGCCCTACATTTCTAGGATTTTAAAAACCACCGGCAAAAAGGTTCTGTTTCTGGGTGATACAGAGCCGGTGGTGAATTGCATCATCCGACACTCTGATTTCACTAATGAAAACCAGCACAACCAGCGCTACAGATGGAGTCGGCTGAATCCTGAATTTCCTTGCTTTTCTGGGATTAGTCAGACCCATAACAGTCCTTTAAACATTTTTTTTCTTTGTGGTTAAATTTTTTATATCGTGCTTATCATCCAAGGAGCTCCTAGAAATAATAGCAAACATGCGTGCAGGAGGGTCACACAACTGCTGAAATGTTAATGCAGTTTAACTCCCTGCGGATTCTACAGTTCTCCTGACCCAAGGAGTTTGTTCTTCTGCAAACAACAACGGAGAAAGGTTTCTAGAACTCTGCTAATACGGAGCTTGTATATTTTTCACTAGCTGCAAAGATGCTAACACTTATTAAGAGGCAAGATCAAAACTCAGTCTAGCCACACTTCCATCAATACAACTAAGGCATGAAATTGCTTAAAAGTTCCCCAAGTTTTACTCATACACATGTACATTAAATGAACAAAACGAACACTTGGCAATGGTTGTGCTGCTGAAATTAAGATGAGGCACCCAGTGTGCCCAGGTTTGGGAAGGCCCATCGGATGGACACACAAGTGCCTAAGCCAGGCTCTCATTCCAATGCATGTTGGGGAAGGTCTGTGCTTTCCATCAGCCTCAGAATAAATGTTTGAGGCCAGTCACTCCGAAAGTCCCCTCAGCCACCCCCAAGGCTTTGTTCGTCGTTTCTTATTTGCCTCTTTCCTAAAAAAGGGAAACTGAGGAGTCAGTTTCTGAAGCCCAGCAGCACAAAGATCAGTTTTCCCTTCCTATCTGCATCCTTCCTATCCCTGGGCTTTTTCTGCTGATAGAAGTGAAATTATTTTGCTTTTCGAACAGAAGAAAAACAGAAAAATTAAACCCAAGCAGAAGCTCACCACATACATTTTTCCGAGTCAGAGCCATTTTTTTCAATTAAAAAATGTTCTGATGAAAAATTACAACCTCTTTCCAGTGAAGTGGCTTTATAGCTTCTCTTAATCTAAGGGAGACACCCACATTGTTGAACCAGCTGTAGCATCCCCTGCAGAGCTCCTTGCTGAGCAGTGAGGATATTTATAGCCTGCGTTCCCAGAAGGGAAATCTCAAGGTGCCGCTAATTAGTTCTCCTAACGCACTGTTAATAAAAAGGGGTAACACAACTTATCTCACGAACGACAGGTTTGCTGCTGTTTGTAAGAGGAACGAGGGTATCCTGCGAGCATTAGGGAGTTAATTCCACAGCCGAAATGTGGTTCTTCTCTAGGGGTTTCCCTTCAGGAGGAGGATCCGAGCGCCGTGTTCGTGGGGAGCAGCAACGGCCGCGTTCAGCTGAAGCTGAGCTCCTGCGCACAGCTCATTATTGCCCTGTCCCACTTTGGACTTGACCCATTCACAGGTGTTTTGCCCTGGGAATTGATCGCTGGAGTGAAATCCTACCTTCATTTCCAACAGCAGGTGACTTGTGGCAATCCCACAGTAAGCAAAACTACATCCGCTTCCACTGAGAAACAAACAGCAAGCCGCAGCCTCAACAAAATGCGTAGAAAACATCATCGAATCATCACAGTCTATCTGCTCGGGGATGTTTCACAGAGTAAGTGGTTACCTGCTGGGGAAACAGCAAATAGACACCAAATAAACTCTAATAGCTCAAATGCCACGGCCTTCTAGGCAAAGGTTGGGGAGTGGACTGGAATCTCTTATTCTCCCAATCCATAAAGACAGAATCACAGAATCCCAGAATGTCAGGAACTGGAAGGGACCTGGAAAGCTCATCCAGTGCAATCCCCCCGGAGCAGGAACACCCAGATGAGGTTACACAGGAAGGTGTCCAGGCGGGTTTGAATGGCTGCACAGAAGGAGACTCCACAACCTCCCTGGGCAGCCTGGGCCGGGCTCTGCCACCCTCACAATGAACAAGTTTCTTCTCATCTTTAAGTGGAACCTCCTGTGTTCCAGTTTGCACCCATTGCCCCTTGTCCTATCACTGGTTGTCACCGAGAAGAGCCTGGCTCCATCCTCCTGACACTGCCCCTTTCCATATTGATCCCCATGAATGAGGTCACCCCTCAGTCTCCTCTTCTCCAAGCTCCAGAGCCCCAGCTCCCTCAGCCTTTCCTCACACGACAGATGCTCCACTCCCTTCAGCATCTTCGTGGCCCTTGCAAATTTTCCAGTTCCTGCACTAAACTATTTTAGTACCACAGAGTCCCATTAAAACGCCCACCACAAACCAGAGCTTTGCTTGCGCCTTCTCTCAGCCCCTCCAGAATGAGGGGGCTGTTATCGAGCTGACCCCCAGGCCCCCGCAGGTACCAGATACCGAACTTGTTAAAGATGTGCTGCCTCCTCAATCCCAAGGCGGCAGTCATTATCCTGTGCTCATCCTTTTATACCGTGTACAAACTCTCACAGGTGAGCATCTGGACAGGTAGAGATGACAAGAGCTATGGAATACTGAGTAAAAATGTCAAAAGAAAGCCAGATACTAGCTAAACTCCTACACGCCTGTAAATGCTAGTGCTAAGACTTGTTAAAGTTGGGTTTGAAAAGCTTACTTGTGTCTACATCTACCTACAGCCTTGTCCGAGTTAACCAGCTGTCGATTCGGATTAAATCACTGCTTATTCTGTCTTCCAATGGAGTGGGTAACCAAACGACAAGGAGACGTTGGCCTTTCTGAGAACAGTAGTTTCTGTTTTCGCAGGACTCATATGCAAAAAGCTCCAGGGCCACATTCTCAAAAGCTGCTTTCTGCAATCACATAAGCAAAATTCTGCTTCAAAAGAGGTCAAGCAAAAGGTTTGCAGACATGGCTGAAGTCATTTTTCATCTAGACCTCACTGAAATGTCCCTGCATATATTTCCTTAGTTTTTGTCCCGTCTCAAGCAAATATCAATCATCATCTTCGTACTGGTTAACGAAAGGACACAGGGAACAACAACAACTGTACCCAGCTGAGGGTGACGAAAACGCAGCGTACAGGATCTACCCTATTGGTTTAAAGTGCTATTTACTAATTGCAACCTGAAAACTCAAAGTCATCTTCAAGTTTATCACTTACTAACTGCTTCTGGAATTAAATAGCTCAAAAAAACCCGCAGAAACACAGCCTCATTCGACTAGGTCATAGCAAAAACATCAACTGTACTGGAAATATTCCGGTTCACACATCCAGGAAAGCTTTTTCCATACAGAGCCCAACCTTTTCATCTCTGGTCCACTCCTACCTGCTCTGTATTGTTGTGCCATCTGCCCCCTCCAACCCGAAACAGCCCTGGATGTCTGCTGGAGCACTCGCATTAGAAAAAACAGGCATCAGAACTGCAGAACAGTCTTCATGAAGGAAAAATACTGCAGGGGAAAAAAACGGGAATAACTTTTTTAAAAAATTACCATTGTGATGTCTCAGTGCAATGGTTTTCACCTGCCACATATTTAGGGTGGAGAGAGGAAGTTCCTTGCGCCACACAAAAGGATGCTCTTATATAAAACGATGAATAAAAATAATAATAATTTCCGATAAATTCAAGCCACATTCCTGTTTGGCAGCTTTCCCATCGTGCCGAGAATTTATCCAACGCCCCTTTTATTTACGATGAAACAAAAGTGACATAGCACTTTGTCATGAAAGAATGCTGTAAATGATGCTTTTTAAATTACACAGTTGTTTTTGAAACAGCTCTCCAATAATTTATGTTTCTAGGCCTACACACACGCTGCAGAAGTGGATATAAAATGCAGCTGTGGTCAATGACTACATCATTTCGGTCTGACGCTAGCTTGGCGTTAAGACTGGAAGAAGAAAGAGGGAGCAGACATTCCGACAAGCACTTTTCCACTCCTCTCAGCTTTTGCGACGTTATTGAAGCGCAGCCCTACCAAAACTCAGATGTTCACAGCCAGGCTACAGAAAACACCCCGGGAGCCGAATTTGAACACTAGTGAGTCTCCGGCACATTGACGAACATGCCCGATGATACAACAGATAGAATTTGCTGCTATTTGAGGCCCTTGGAGAATATCTGGGTTTGCAGTGCTATTAACAGTAAGAATGAATTTCTCCTCTCCTTTCTCCCAGTCATCCTTTCCAATACAGCCATTGAGCTTTATTCCCTATAAATCTAAGTGCCAAAGCAAGGAGTTGTCAAGTCCTTTGAATCCGGGATACATAGGCATCAGGGATGTGAAAATTCAGACATGCGAGAGCTTTAAGATAGCGGCAACTCTGTGCTGACCTCGGCCAAGTCATGTCAATGAATACATGGGAGCAGTGCAAAAAGAGAGGACTAACATTTCTGATTTGAGCTACCAGACCGCACAGCGTGAAAGAAACGAAAGATCAGGGCTGCTGTCAATTGTACCCGTATATCAGTTGCAAGGTAAAGATACTCAAGATGGGTAGCAACCTAAACAGAAATTGATGTGTGACTTCAGAGAACGGTGATGATAGGACCACTGAGAACTTATGTAGGCTTAAAAGAACATAAGAGGCAAAAATTATCAAAGAAGAAATAGGCTTCTCCAATCATGGTCAAATATGTGTTCTGCTCTTTGCTTTTGGTGGTATTTAACATGTACATATTTTTTCATATTCTGGTTGTTGGTTGCTTTGTTAGTTGGTTGGTTTGGGGTTTTTTTTGTGGGTGATTTTTTTGTTTGTTTCAGCGCTTTTTTTGTGTTTTTTGTTTGGGGTTTGGAGTGTGTGTGGGGGAAACTTTTTTCCCCCACCCCTTGCATCCTACTTTTCACGTTTATAAACTTAATACCTCAGTTCCTCTTGAAATTCAAAACCTTGCAGGGTCCCCAAAATCTCCACAGTTACAGGTCAAATTCAATTATGATCAAACATTGTGTGAGGGAGAAGGGTGAATCCTATCTTGCTGAATGAAAACATACAGCCTGTGAATACCGAACCTTTCTGTCTCTTCCCTCTGGTTTTCTTTCACCACTCAAGTTTGGTCCACTCTTCTTAAGATTTCTGACTTCCAAATAAAATCCTTTGAGTTCAGATGATTAGGAGAGCCAAAAGGCATTGTTTTAGTTTTTGCTACATTTAAAACCAGTTTGTTTTCCTTGAACCAGTCTGTCAAAGTCTTTTTGCAGTTCAGGCGTTATGTGAGAAACAGATTTGCCATTAAAATGCACAGTCGTGCCATCTGTATAAAAATGTATAGCACAGTAATGACATAGCCTTGCAAAATCATTAATAAAAAGAAAAAAACAGGAATGACTGACACTACTCAACTCGAGGAGGGGGGAGGATAGAGGGGAGAGACATTGACACCTTTGACTGACAAAGGGGGGAAGAGACAGCCCTGTGAAGAGAAACAGATTGATGCTTCTCCCAGATTCTTTGTCTTCCTGACAGAGTACGGGCAGCAGCACAGGCCACCTACTTGCTGCGCTAACGCCTGCAGCACAGGAGGCCAAAAGCTTCGGTGAAGTTAGCCGAGAAAGATTTCCACGACATTTGTGTTGATTCAGGGCATCCTTGAAAGCACCCATTATCAGAAATCTCTTGTCGCCAGCGGCTGTTCCTCTGCATCGGCCCCACGGTGGGTCTCTCTGGCCCCCCAGCCAGGCTGCTGCCACCTTCTGCTGCCCATGCACCTGCTTTCAGTGCCACGATCTTGAACCTTCCCATCGCCCAGGCCAAGCCGTGATTGCGCTGCGCTGTGTGTCCTATCTGCATCGCCACCTACGCACCCCGACTTCTCCAGAGTCACCCTGCTCACACCGCAGCTCCCCGGTCCGACGCCGGAGGTGACATTCTAGTGGCCACGTCCTTCAGGGTCCCCCTCGCAGGGTCTGTACCACGAGCTGAGGGAACAGAGCAGCAGGAATTCCATCAGCGGCCCGGCTGCCGGCAGCCCTCACGTCACACCTACCAGACGTGATTTGGGTTCGGGGTTGATGCGTGTCGGTCCCACCTCGCTCTGACAAGCCAGCAGGATACTGTGATTCACAGGGGAAGACGTGCGAGCCTTCCAAAAACATGCCCGGAAGGAAAGAACTGATGAGGGCATCTGAAAAAGATGCACATATGGTTTTTTTGATGGCTAAACAGCAACCAGTTCTCTAGACTTTTCCTCGGGTCACGCAGGTGAATGTTTTCCTTAGGCTGAAGCCTTCTAAAAATATCATGGAAAAGACTCATTTTTGGCTATGTTGAGTTTAACAAGTGTCCCTTAAGCTCTGTTTACCCGTCATCTTGTCAACGTGGCATATGCATCTCTCGGCGATGGGCTCCGTGCTCCACCCTTTGCGTCTGGCTGAGCGCTGAGCGCCGCCTGCAACCCACGGCCCCGGGTCACAGCCCCGGCTTCTGCTCAATCTGACAACGTGTGCCAAAAACGCAACAGCATCAAAACAATAAAAGCCATAAGAACGTCTTTTACAAGGCATTTGCTAGCGTTCGCCCCAGGGACTTGACTATCATTTGAGAGAAAACATGGTAATTGCGGTGGAATTCTAGATTACAGTGTTACTCGGACTTCCTCAAGTTAACCTCTACCATTACAGACCTAAATTTGGAGCGGCCCATTGTGCCACTTGGAGGGAAGCCACTAGTTCAGCACTAGCAACTCCAGTTGTATAAAAAGAACCTTTTTAATGATGATTCGTGTTTCATAAGCATTGCACTATTTTTAGAAAGATGAGAAAGTAAAGTATGCCTCCTTTTAAATCTGGCTTTTACTGCACCCTGTAATTTATGGCGATATAATAAGTAATTTGAAAATAAAGATTTGAGACAACATTTTAGCATTAGTGTTTTTAAAACAAAACAAACATTCAAAATAAAACCTAAACCACAGCAATGAAATCTATCATTAAATGCCTACTTTCTGCTAAATTTGTAGTTATTGCAGCTTAAATCTCAAACATTTGTTGTGACCTCTTGCAAAGTAAAAATAATCATATTATTCATTGTGGTTCAAGACCAATATAGTGTATTATTTCATCCTAGCCGTAAGTATTCACGGAATTGTACAGCGTATCTTTAAAAACTGTATTAATTGCTCTTTGTTGAGTCCAAGTGACTGCTGGTTTTCAGAAAGAAACGTGTGTCGCCTCATCATATCTGCTTTATTCGTGAAGACTAGCACTTTTTAGGCTCATTTATGCATAATACATCAGATGTGACCTGTTTAATCAACGCCAAAGTTCTTCTGAATTAGTATCTCTGTACGAGTCTATCAGACACAAAGGCTTTTGACTGTTCATGGAAAAATTCAGACGCTCTTTTTTCTCTTGTTCACTGTGTAAAAGCTGCTGCCGTGCTGTGGCGCCAGGACTCGATGTTTGACTGCGGTGAATAACACACGCCAAGCAATTCAACCAAGTCCTTTAACTCAACATTAGAAACCTCTTCCAGGCTAAGAGGGGACTTTGTAGGCGGGGAAGTCTACCAACGTTCTTCTACCTAGGACTTCTCAAAAAGGTGTCCTTTAGAGAAGAAACAGAAGAGATTTTTGCATTAAAATTTTCATGTTTTGAGCTCCAGACTCAATCATCTAGTATTGCTCCCTTCGTTCTTTACATTCAGCAGTGACCTGTACTAAGAACTGAGTGCAGTATCAAATCACACCTGTAGCCACGCATGAGCTCCGACTTTAAATTCCACGTCCATCTTGAGGGGAAGGAGGTTTTTTTTTCTTGTTAGAAAGACAAATGACATGATTTTGACAAGCCGGAGACAACCTATCATACATTTTGAGGAGCAGCTAGTATCTGATCTACTGACCAGACCCCAAAGCAGCAAGCGATCCCTCATTTTAGCCAGCAAACCAGAAATGGTTATCTAAACATTAAGGGCTTACAACCAAGTCCTGCACAAGCAGAAAGTCACTTTAGGTTCAGAATTAATACTTAGCCATTTGAAATTTTTGCTCTCTTTTTTCAACCATTATGCAAGCGACTTCTGTAAATAATAAGATGAAACTTCTTAACTAATTAACTGATCTTTAGCGTGGCTTCTTGTGCCTTACAACACCATACTCGTATTCACTTGTAGTATTTTGTTTAAATTTTATATACCTTTTTAACTTTGATATCACTGGCACTAAGTCTGGGTAGTTTTGTCTGAGTGACATTTTTTCCATTATATTAATTTAAATCTGTGAGGATGGTATAAAAAGCGAAGCAGAAAAAGCAAAGAAAGAGATAGAAAGTCCATTTTCATGGTAGGCGATGATTCCAAGCAAGATTAAACACAAACACTGTTGTCTGCTCACTTGGATAGGAAATTCTGAGCAGAGCATCTGTCCTTCTCTCTTCCAGCCCTGTCAGCATTTATGGACCATCCAAGGCTTGGGAGCAGGAGGTGAAAAGTCTCTGTTCCAAATAGCTCTTTTTCATCCTACCTCCTTGAAATTTGTGGAACTCTCTTTGTATTTATAGCTGTTTTTTTTTCTTTTCTTTTTTCTAAATATAGCCCTTGAGGAAAAAAAAGCTTTTGCACAAAATGGTGATGAACTCACCAAAATGTGGGTTTTGTGGGGGAAAAAAAAAAAGTTTCCTTTCAGAAATCAAAAATGCTATTTAAACTGTCATTGTAGAAGTACTTGATAAACTAAGGGAAGGTACAGAAAATTCTCAAACATACTGATATAATTAAAAAAAAATAGGGTGAACAGATAGGGAACCGATTCGTTTTTAACTTTCATAGAAAAATAACTTCAAAGACATCGTAGATGTTTGTGAAAATAGATTTTCATTTACTATCAGCTCTAGAGGAAAAAACCCCATACTTATTCTCTTTTGAGTCACACAATCTACTAAGCCATATTAGACACAAAGAAACGGTAAAATACATTCATAAACATAAGTGCCAATATGTATGTGTCTGAATAAAGCCAGTAATTTAAGACTCTTAAGTGGAACTGTTCCCCAAAGAATGTTATTAAAAACTGTTGCGAGGAAAATAATGTTAGTAAACACCTTTATGATGAAATAATTGTGTGGAAGGCACCATCACATAAGAACATGGACCTACAGCCAAGGACAATTGCTCTACTATGTTTAAATCATTCATGAAACATGAGGTGTCAGTTTTATGTGGTTTGTCTGTGACTGGTGTGGATTTTTTTTTTTTTAATTATTCCTACAAGGCTAATGGATTATAATATATTTTGCCAGAGACTGCATTCCACAGCACGTATTTTATACAGAGGATGGACGATGTATTCAAGGCTTGCTTTCACCACGACTCAATGAATCAACAGTCATCTCCCTATTGTGTAAGATACTATTGCTTGGTTGTATTTAAGATTATTTTCTCAGAGCATTGAGAAGTTATGGGTGGAGGAGGTGCGCTAGCCAAGAAACCCTTTTGTGAGGATTCACAAACACAATGAGCAGCCCAAAGACTCGCCGTGGCACCGACAATTCGCAGGTCCTTGGTTGGGAGCCTGCAGCGCTCTTCAAATCATCTCCCGCGCACCAAACAGGGCAGAACTGGAGCGTTTTCAATGCACAGCGTAGTTTGAAGGATAAAGGCGTTTTCTGCTTCTGCGGATCAAACTCAGCCTGGGCACACAAGCCCTTGCTGAACTTGCCTTGGATGAGCAGGGAGACGCAAAGAGAGACATTGGAGCTCATCTGAAATCCCTCGTGCTGGGCTTATCAATGTGATAAATATCTCAGGGTGGGTGTCAGAGGAGGGACCAGACTGTTCAGTGGTGCCCAATGACAGGGTGAGGGGCAGCGGGCACAGACTGAAACACCAGAGGTTCCATCTGAACATGAGGAGAAACTTCTTTGGTGTGAGGTGCCAGAGCCTGGACCAGGCTGCCCAGGGAGGGTGTGGAGTCTCCTCTGCAGACATTCAAACCCACCTGGACCGACCCCGTGTGATCTGCTCTGGTGACCCTGCGTTAGCAGGTGGGTTGGGGTCTCCAGAGGTCCCTTCAACCCCAACCACCCTGTGATTCCGCGGGCCGGGCTGCTCTCCAGCCTCAGGGCTCTGTGCCACGCTCCTGCCGCTGGCCACCGCCTGCACAGGGACTGGGACCCTGTACTACCTGCTTCTGCTCTGACCTGTGCCAACAGCACTCGCCCTGGAAACCCAGCAGCCTGCAGGTGAGCTACCAACGTCTGGGAGAAAAAGGTGCTGTTGAGCTTTCACCCGAACCCGGTCTGTGCCTCTCTGAGCATCACATCACATCACATCACAACTGACTCATTCCCACAAGTGAATTTGGTATCTGCATGGCCTGTGACCGTGCAAGCTCCCAGTTACACAGGGTAGGAATCGTGGTGACAGCACTGGGAGGCACAGGAGCACGTTTTCCAGTTCAGCCTCGCCACTGAAGGAGAAACACCAACCATCCGCTTCTTGCCCGGTGGCACATCGCTCCTCTGCTTCCAGTGGGCTCTGGGACTGCTTCAACCACACGTGTGCAGGTAAAATACTGCAGCAGACTCAGCTGGGCACATCTGCTGCAAGCTTCTCAGCTCTCCCTGTTTCAGCACTACCCTAGTTTTAGTCTTTGGCTGTTTGCTCAGAGGGAGCAGGGGCAGGAAGGGCAGGTTGTGCGATCTCTATTCTGGTGACAGGGGATGCGGAAAACAATCACGCGAGTGAACACTAACAAGCCCAGACTGCCTGCAAAAGGGACCGTGTGATGGCAGCAGGGTGCCAGCAATCACACTCCTCCCTACCGGAGGCCAGATGGGTTTTTGGGGGGAGGAACACACCAACCTGTGGGCAGCACAAGGAAAGGCGGAGTCCAGGGAGCACCCCGGGCTATGGGGCACCCCAAATCCCTACCAGCAACACAAAGTGCTCCGTACCTGGACAGGCGTTTAACACTGCAAACCGCGTTTCTCTCTTGGGGTAATTTCAATGCTACTGCATAACACAGAGGGATGGGGTAAAAATAAAAAAAAAAAAAGAAAAAGACAAACAACACTTTCCGCTAAACAGGCTTTCGCACCACCTACAACCCACGATTAAACTTCAGAGGCAGTTCCACAAAGAAAAGGATTTCTATAAAGAAATCAATCAATCAATCATTCGTCAAGTGTGGGTTCAGCACCTCTGAAAACCAGGGTGTTTCTCAGGTACACGAAGATACGAGATCTTTATTTAAACCGTCCCCAACCTGCTCCGCTCAAGTCTCAGAAAGCTGTGACCTACATGCCTTAAAAGAGCCTGGATTTCAGCAGCAGCCTCTCCAGGGCTCAGACTAACCCTCCTCAGCACCGCCAGCTCGTCTTGTCTTTCCAAGCCTGGGTGAAAAGGGAAATCCCGCTGTCCGTGCACGAGCCGGCGGCTCCTGCGGCACCAGGGACGACGGGGGTGATGTTACGTGCAGCCACCTGACGGCTCCGACCTGCAAGTTACGGCTTTTGGGAATCTGAACAAGAAAAGGGCCTTTGACATAATACCCCCGTTATTCACTTTCATTAACCACCTCCTTTTTTACATACTTTAAAGCCCTTTGTTATAATTGTCTATAACATAAAGTGATCCGAAGTAATGCCGGCTCAAGTTATTTATAAACTTTTAGAACTCCACTGGTTTATAGGCATGGTCAGAGCTCCTCAGCGGTCAGAGCCCACTTTCATCTGCGTTTTGTAATTTTTTTATTGTATGTACACAAGCAGAGTAGGCGGGACCGACCCATCAAGCCCTGCAGTCCACTGTGGGTAACCAAAGATAATATCACCTTACCCGGAATAACTTCAGTGCTTTTCCATAAAGACATTTAGACTCTTAAATGCTTAATGATACACCAAGGGAAATAATTTTATGGTTCGGACCAAAGGATCAAATCAAAGCATTTCACCAAATTGAATATATGTTCTTTAGAAGTCTCAGCCACACCAGATAGTCTCAAAGAGGGGAAGGGTTATAAAGCGAGGCTGACACGAGTGCCATTGTAGGTGCTTGCTTGTAAAGCCCAGCTCAGGGGGTCAGGCCAGGCCTTTCGGTTCAGCGGCTCAGCAGATGCCGATGCGCTCTGCTCCGTCTCTGCGCACAAAAACATTTTTATTATCAGGCACCGAGTGTTCGGAGGCTTGATATGTGCTGCTCTTTGCTCGTGGCTGCTGGCAGAGGCATCACTGGGGGGCTGTGATTTACCACCTTCGTATTTATTTACCTTTGTGTCTCAAGAAGAGTGGCAATTTGCCAGATTTGGAAGTGCTTAATCGGATCTGATGGGCAGATTAATTAGTGCAGGTCACAGCACTAGTTGTCTTCCAGGAACATTACCTTTTTTATTCATTTTTTTTTGTCAAGGTAAAACAGGAGGAGGTCAATGCCGCCGGCACGTTTTACATTTTACTGGTTCAAGTCTTCATGGTTTTATTTCACTTCCTCTGAGTAAATGAACTTTACTTTTATTTCTGCCATGATAATATACTCCAAATAAAATAGTGCAGCCACACACACAAACCGGAACTCAGAAAGAAAAAACAAATCTTGCTTATCCCCGCCTTCCTTCCATACTGTCCATAATAATCTTCTTTTCCCCCGCCATAGTTATTGCTCCTCCAGTATGATCCTCTTGGTATCTTTCCATCTTTAAAAAAAAGGTGTCTTGGAGTACAGAGCATTTTCATACATATATATGTATACATATGCACACATTTTTATATATATATACAGACTTCTATATATATGTATAAATAAATATGTATAAATAAATATATACATACACGGAGAGAGGCAGACACCGTATTTGGCTAGGCATTACACCAGATCGAGCAATTATAAACTCAGCTGGATTATTCTTAATTTTCACTGGCCTGACCGAAATTTGAATGTGGCCAATTACGTACAGCCTGACAAAACAGAGAACATTGAGATTAATTTTTCTATGGCTACAGAATCATTTGCAGCCCGTAACCTTGGGAGTGACACGCTGCTGGTAAGCAGGGACAGACATCGCTGTCCTGCCACCTACTCAATAAAACAAGCAAGAGAACGTGTTTTCCCATTTCCCTATTTACTCTGACTCATTTTATTAAGCAAATTGAAGATGATAATTTTTACACACATTTATGACCATGTTTCCAATACACGTGGCACCCTATAAAACCTCCCACCACTGCACCCTGCCCAGGGCTGCGCTCCAGCTCCTCCTGCATCCTGCCACACACTGAGGCAAATTCTCTTCCTTCCATGTTATTCAAGAAAAAAAAAAATTGCCTTATTGTGATTAAATAAAGTGGAAGAAGTGGAAAGGGAGAATCCCTGCCTTTTGTCTGAACACAGATTTGTCTTTAATTATCTCCACGGGTCCCGCTGCAGCGGGACAGGTGGCTACAAGATGCCAACTTTGCGCCAGCAACATCCCTCATGCGCGTTCAGTTTCCCACTGCTAAAGCAGATGGCACGGTTTATTCCAGGGCCACCTCCCCTTTTTGCAATGGCAATTTATAACCTCAAAACGTGCACCTGTGATTTTTAAACCCGCGTTTGAACTGCGGGCAAAAGTCAAGTATCCTCTGTCATTGGCTTTGTGTGCAGCCAAGTGACAGAACAGGCAGCCGCATCCCCATCATTTTCTCAACAGAAGGAAAAAATAAATACTGCAGGTCCAACTGAAAAGATGCACCCTGCCCTGTACAAAGGAAAGCAAGTTCTCAGCTATTTTCAGTGACAAGCAAAGTTTTTAGTTCTCTGGTTAGGAGGGAAACCTTCCAAGCAAGGATGTAAGGCCAGGCTGCTGGAATGCTCCAGCAATAGCGAGGAGAGACTGAAGATGCTGCCTTTAATCAAAAGGGAGTGTTTAGGCTGCAGTTTAATGATGACAATGTGAATGTCAACGTTGTTAACAGTTTCACTGCTGATCTGATTAGCAGGAAAACCCAGCTCGTCCAGGCTTGTGGGTAATCTGAGTACTTTCCCACCCCTTCACACCCACTCCATCCAACTTAAAAGAACTGTTAAGTTTTATATAAGCCAGATATTTCACAGGCTCCATCCTTCCCCTGGAATAGCAGCAGCTGTTATGTATTTATTTTCAAATTAAAAAAAAAAAATAGCTTAAGCAGTCACATCCATATTAAGTTTTTCTGGGCAGGGCCCATCTTTATGTTCTGTGCTTGTACAGCATCTAATTCAATCTGGATAATAACAATAAGTAACAACTGTTTAAAAGATTGCTGTAGAACAAACTGACACCATGGTCTACTTGAGATGAGCCTAAATACATTTCCAGTCCCAAACACTGGTTTCTTAACCCCTGCGTGAGCACATCCCATAGCTCCTCATCACTATTACGGCTCTGACTCCACATGGCATTTTCTTATGTGAATTTACAGTAATCTACAGCAACTCACTACATCAACTGTTGGGGTTCTCTTGCTAAGTTGCAGAGGGCAGATGCTGCATCTCACAAGGAGATCACTGATCCGGAGTTTCCAAAGCTGTTTCTTTCGCGGCAGATGTGATGGTTTAGCCAAGGAACAAAACCCCTTCCCACCTTCACGCTGACACCCCGAGAGTCCGATGTACCCAGGGAACTGGTACCGTGCTAAACTCAGCTGCCAGGATTAAGCTGGACTTGCCACTGAGCAACTAGTAAGTTTCTGCAGCCCACATCAAATCTGACCAGTGGTTTTATTCTGACTGCCATGAAATAAGGCAAGGACAGCCCTTCTGACTGACGGCTTGCACGGGGCAAACCATTTTCCTGCTTCAGGGTCCATGGCTTTGGTTTTCATTGTTCTATGATAGCAATTCCCACTGACACTAGTGCAAATCATGCATGAAAACTGAATAACTAATCCCCAGAGGAAGTATTTTTAAAGCTACATTCTATTTTGGAGAAAATTCCTTGGTGCAAGAAAAATCACTGATGCCTGATCAACAAGCGAAGTGCATTGAATGCTTCAAGACATCATGCTCACATACAGATGTAGGTATGCTAAATAAATTGAAGTATGAAAGTACATGTCAGTACTTTACAGATAAAACCTTACAAGGATGTTACAAACTTCCATCCAGAAAGTATTGTAGAGATTGGCAACCACAGCCACATATCCCATCATCTGTTCTCTAGACAAGGAGCTCTCGAACATCTCCACCTGCTGTGGGTCACAAACCACCCTGCAACAAACTGAAAATCATGTATTTTGCACATTTTAAAACACATTGAATAGTCATTAAATGGCACGAATGTTTCTAGTGACCTAGAGCAGATTAAAACCAGTGTCTCAGAAAAAAGTTGATCTCTGCCACTTCACTAACCCCCAGAAGCATCAATCCTTCCTTAAAAAGAAATCACAAACCAAGGAATTTGAATGACATAACAGCGGGAAAGCACAGAAATTCAGACATCAGACCGAACAAATCCATGCAGACTCTCAGGCTTTTCCGAAGAAAATTAACTTTCGCCTAGGGTATGTTAGGGATGAACCCGAGCAGCCGCTTGCTGTTCCACCCCAGGTGACGGCAACGTTCAGCAAACGTACAGATCCACCCGGGGACCAGAGTGAGCTGCCTCCGTACCTGCGATCTTCAGAAAACTAGGGAGAAAATCCACTCACGGAGTCGCTCACAGAGGTACAGCGCATCGTAATGAAGATCAAGGACATCCTGATGACAGCGGCAGAGCGATACAGAACATCTGGTAATGCTAGAGAAGGTACTTCAAAGCACGAGGACAGCTGGACTTCACATAAAACAAAATCGCTGAGTGCTTAGGCGGGAGGTGGCAGGTGGGGCAGGAGGGATCCTGATGGCTGGACCACAATGGGTCCATCCTGCGGTGGAGAAGGTGACACCGTGGGGACATTGGGGACAGCGGCACCAGCCCGTCTCACACCAGCCTTGCAAACCCCACTGCACCCATTTCCACTTTCTGTGGTGTAAACTTGGTCTCCTCCCCTCCTTATTCCTGCAAAATTGCACAGCTGAATTTCTGTATTTGACACGGCAAGTAGCTGGAAGCCGGAATTCACACCTTCCTCTACTCCCAAGCCTCAGAAAAATGTGGATTTTCTTAGAGATTAAAAACTATTTTCATTTTAGCTTAGCACTAATGAAATCATTCATAAGTATATTGCTAAATCCCTTTCTTGCAGAAATATAGGGGAAAAAACCCAAAAACCCTAAGGCAGACCAGACCTCTGCATTTACATTTCATGAAAAATTTGATCTGATTTTGGAATTTGGCTTTGTTGTCAGTCAGAAATAAAATAAAACAATAAAAACAATTCCTGTGTCTAGCATTGCTGTTGATGATGTTTTCAAAATATTTTGTCTCAAAAGTGGCAAAACAAATACCCAACTTTCAGCGTTTCCTGTGAAATGAGTTTAAACTCTATGTGCTTTTATGAGCCAACCTTATTGAGGAGGAACAGGTAGAGGAAAGGAGTTGTGAGATGAAAGGACAGTATGAGGAATCGTACAAAATATTGGAAATTGGACAAATTACTCAGAATTAATCACCCCTGTTGACCTGGGCTTCGAGCCCAGCTGTCCCCCCTAACACAGCACAGCAGCAAGTTGAACACCGGACAGACGAACACCTTCTCCAATTTCCCTGTTGCTGCTCGTCCCACTGCTGTTGCTGCCAGCTCTGGGGCTGTTATTCAGGCTCAAAATGCTGTTTGCTCTAAAAACTGCCCTTTTGTCTTCCTAAATATTCACCCTTGGAGGAAAGAAGAAAACAACAACAAAAAAACCTGATTCTTATTCCACGGAAGATACAGTGCTTTCTTATTTAAGCCATTTTTTGACAAACTGTAAGATCTTTTGTACGTGGCTGTTGCCTACTCACTCAAATAAAAATATTGAAGTGGATGATGCACAATGAGGAAAGAAGGAAAAATAATTGCATAGCATTTACAAAGCAAGTCTTTGATAAGAAGCCCTGAGCACATTTAAAGCAGGATGGAGTCCGATGCGAATCAAATGGCAGAGCTGATGTGGAAGAGCGGACCCTCTGGGCCCCGCGTGTTGGTTGGGAAGCCACTTGTAACCCACAAACGGCTCCAGGGATGCGCTACAAACTGCGGCACGGAGCCTTTTGTCTGGCTGCTCTCTCTCCTTCAGAGCAACCGTGGCTGCTGCCTCCTCATTCCGGCTCAGAAAGTGATTATAACTTCCTCTGGAAACTTAACTCCCTGACTTTCTGATTTTTAACACCCAAATGGAACACAATTTCATATTATAAGGAGTAGCGGAGATTAAATAAGGCAGAATTCATTAATGTGCCAAAAATATGTGCCAATGTGTCTCCAACTAGTTAAAAGACAAATACACAGATTGATTTTTTTTTTTCCTCCCAGTACATCCCACATTGCCTATTTCCTAAAACCTTCTGTCAAATGCATAATCGACTGCTATGGCTTCAAAAATAGCACTTTTTTATAATCATTCATCTCGATAGTTGGGAGCGGATGTTGCGCTGCCTGTCGTGCCCCTGCAAGACGGGGACACGGAGACCAGGGGCATCTCTGCCGCCGGGCTGGGCAGGCAAAACAAATACCCAATTTTCAGTGTTTCCTGCAAAATAAATTTAAACTCTATGTGCTTTTACGAGCCAACCTTATTGAGGAGGAACAGGTAGAGGAAAGGAGATATGAGATAAAAGGACAGTACGAGGAACCCTACAAAATGCCGCCGGGTGGGTAAGCTGGGGGAGGACATGGCAAAAAGGGCACCAAAGCAATGCTGGCTGCAGGGGGGCATTGCAGCCACCGGCTCCACACTCCTTGGCAGATGGGGAATCAACTCAAATGCATCTTTTCAGGTCTACGTACCTACAAGCAGCTCCCCAGAAGCCCTGGAGGCCGGCAGGGCAGATATGAGTACAAAGGAAAAGCATCCCACGCAGAATGATTTCTTTCCCAGAGGAAAAACCAAGCGGAATCGACTTTCCTTTATCGCTGCCAACAGAGCATACTAACTTTCCTGCAGAATATTTTAACACGCTAGTTCACAAACACAGTCAGGTTGTCAAGGTTTCTCTGAGCAGACAATCAGTACAGTACTGTCTCCGATACAACCAGTAAAGCACCCCCATCCCGGAGGAAAAAACAGCTTCTCATTTAGCATAGAAAAAACCCAACCCACACTAGCCCGCTTTACTCGCGAATTCAGCAAAACAGAAACTCCCCCTGCGCAAGGGCAGCCACGCAAAGGCAGATCTAGAACAGGATCTCCCAAGGGCTGTTTTCACGGCATTTGGCCCAGCTTAGGCTCGTCTTCCCCGGGTAGCCCAGCTTCCCAAAGCTGCCGCCGCGGGTCCTGCTCAGCTCCCGGACCCTGATCATGCCTGGGGTGCCCAGCCCGTGGGTGAATGCCCTGTCCTGCCCTCCTCTTGCTGCTGAGAGCCCCCAATGCCGTCTCTCCGGAGCAGACACGCTTCTGGACTGCGTGGTTTTACACAGAACTAGCAAAGCGGCGTTTAACAACCACCTGCAGATCAGAAGGGCCAGAAACGCACAGAGAGAACCCAGCGGAAGGTGAGCAGGGAACTCCTCCTGTTACAGCAGCCAGCAACTAGCTGGGATTTTTTCTTTTCTTCTTTAGTGCTGTAAGAATTACTGTAGATTTTATGCTGCCCACCTCAGGGGAGCTGCTTATTGTATCTCATTTCCATTTTTACATTGAAAACGTGGATTGTAAAATTTACTACGTTGTACGTGGGGTTTAAACTCACAGCCATTAGACTCTTACAACTCTACTAATGCCACTTTTATAGGTGTTGGCTACAATCCTAGTTTACCATTTCATCAAAGAAATAGATGCAGTTTCCAGTAGTGACCAAGATTTGTGATTTAAATAAATGGGGCTTGGGACGTCTCCCAACAAGTTTCCTTCTCAAAAAAGAACAACAGTTAACAGAAAGAGATCTTTCCAGAAATGATTGACAGGAACAACACTGCTAAAGGGTAAATTATAAGGTGGTGGGAAGAAGTAGAACAAAACGGTTCTCATTCTCACAGCTAACCAGCGTCAAAGAAACACTCAGCTGAAAACAGAAGCTGAAGGCCAGTAAGAGGAGATTACGATCTCTTGAGTTTGGTTTGCTAACACTGAGACTAACTTCATATCAAAATACGGACTGAGCTTCTCTAGCCACCACGCAGAGCAACGAGCCTTTTGCGTCCCCTCTGAGCTGGACCCCGAAGCATCATTTTTGCCTGTAGGGAAAAATGAAGGATAACACTACGCAGTGATAGGAAAGAGCGATAAAAATGCATAAGTCGTCGTTTCCACCGCTGCTACTTTCTCTGGAGCTGCACCAGTGCTAGAAACAAAGATGAAAAACCATCCAAGTTTTAAACAAAAGCTGAGCAGCAACTGGGGCCAGCAGTCCAGGGGCAGCTGCCAGTGGAGGAAACTGAGAGCTCTGACCTTACGTGTCTGCGCTCCAAAGCGGCTGCAAAGAAAACGTTTCATGATAGACATCGAAAGTGCCGTGATTACACTCAAGACTTCAGGACACTGTCAGATTCGTATTGGAAAAGTTAATAAATGGGGTTTTTAGTATCTACCCTTTCTTTGAAAAGGGGAGAGAGAAAGTAAACCTACAAGGGATAGGAAGGTTTTTCTTGCGAAGTTAAATAGCAGTGAAGCAGCTCAACATTTTAACCTGAAGAAATTCCTGCTCCTCCCTCCCTCCTGCTTTGGGCAAAAAAATATTTTCTCAAGATATTGTTGAAGTTTACAAGAAAAGGACAGAAAGGTGCCAACATGTTGATTCTCAGGCTGATCTTGTCAGAGACTGTTGGTGGGATGTTTAGGTGTTCCCAGCCCTCCTTCCCAACCAGCATCTCCCGTGTCCCCAAACTTCTGTGCTTTGTCCACCCTGACAAATTTCTTCCTCTGTGTAGCTGGTGGGGTTTGGTTTGTTTCATTTGTAGGTTGTTTGGGTTTATTTTTCCCCAAGCATCCTAGCTCTTTGAGGCCGGAAAACAAGGCCCTAATGCGGGGAGCTGTCAAACACTCATTCGTGAGCTCTGCTACCTCCCCTACGTGAGCCGCTAAGAGGCCAAGGTGAAGGTGCCGTAAGGTGTGTTTAACAGCACACGAACACCTCTCACCCCTGTACATCAGGCAGCTCGCAGAATTCCCCTTGCACGGGGTGCCTGAGAAGGGCACCCCTGACCCAGGGGAACTCCTTCTATTTGGTGCTTGAGTCTTACACAGCCGTCTTCGCCAAAGAGTTTAAAGAAACAATCTTTGACTCATGGGATGCTGCGTGACGGCGCCAACTCGGCACTGATGGCTTCTGCCGGTGCATTTGAACGGTTCCTATGCTGTCTGGGCTGCAGAAACAGGCTTCAGGATTTATTTTTAGAGAGATAAAGAAGAATTCACCAATGGTAAATGGTGAAACTGCACCAGTGTTATCTATGTGTATGACAAGTCATAAGCAGGTTGGAGGATTTCTGAATTTTCACAGATTTTGAGTAGCTGTTAAAACCTTACAATCCATACCGAAACCAAAATGAACCTGTAAAGAAAGCGGAAATCGAGTTCTAATTGTAGAGGTTTTCTTAATTCAGTCTAAGCTCCTTCAGCAATTCATAATCTTATGGAAAGACAAATTATCTGTACACATATTTACACACAGACGTGTGTGTGCAGACACGTACACAAAGAACACCAACCCGAGTGACACTGGAGGTCCTCTGTAACCGAACAGCCTAGGAATGCCCCAAAATTATAGCTGACAATCTCCTAACTCAATAAAGACTGGATCCAGCATGGGGGAATTCTACACCAGACCTCATTTGGACAGATAAAGAAGAACTGATCGCAGAACTAAAAATTAGGGGTAGCTTACATACAAGTGATTGTGACTTGATTACATTTGTATGCAAACAGAATATAGCCCAGACGAGTAAGTTATACACATGGTTTTAAAAGACTCAGTTTTACAAAGCTGAAAACAATTACAGACTGAATCAGTTAGAAAAAAGAATTTAAATAGAAAAACATGAATGATAAGTGGGAGCTAGTTAAGAATATATTACTAGATGCCCAAAAGCCACAATGAAAAGAAAAAAAAGGCCGCATTGGTTGGGAACACAACCTGGCTCAGGGGAAGTCAAAGCAACCAGAATAAATGAAACACACCCAACGTGCCAAAAGAGAAATGTAAGGAAACGAAAAAGCAGATAGTAATAAATATAAATCAAAAACTAGGAACCATAGAAAATTGAGAAATACACAAAAGAGATTATGAGGAGCATGAGGGCAATAAAGAGTTCCGGGTGTATTGCAAACAAACACATTAAACATCACTGTCTGGAAACAGTAGGCAGACTTGTCAATATTAACACAGAAAACACTTCATTGACAAATACATATTGGAATTCTAAACCGAGGGGCTGAAAAATCAAGCAGCTTTTTTAGATCAAGTTAATCTCAAAAATACTCATTCGTGAATTTAAAAGTAAAGGTTGGGGCTCTCTAAATTACTAGAGCTGATTTTCAAGAACTTTTTTTGGATATTGGGACAGAACCAGGTCAATGAAACCAAACTAATGCTGAGACAATGCTATGGGAAAAGAAATGGAACGCCTTACAAAACAAAGAACCATCCCAGGTAGAACAATGGAAGAGAAGATACAGGATTCAATCAATTAAAAATTAAAGGAAGGTAATATAACTAATACTGACCGCAGCAAAGCTTTATGGAAAACAGAGCTCCTCAAACTAATTTGACATCTTTTCTCTAAATAAAATTACTGTTGCCAATAGATGTAATAGTACTGAGGTAATAGATACACGTTTCTACAAAGGCAGTGGACTGCATGACATTTTGATGAAGATGCTAGCACAAGACACAAAGAGTCAGCTTGGCATATTATTAATGCTTTAAGGCGGGTGAGCTGACACATCACAATAGATGGAAAAAAAGATCTCAGCGAGCAGATGTGTCCCTGGTAGTGTCCCAGCATTCAGCCAGTGCTCTGCTTTTCAGTGACCTGGGAGAAAACCCATCAGCAGCGATAAAGGCGGCTGATGCTACAAGTGAAAGAGTGGTAGATTGTAGCAAGAATGTCTTCGTGCTGAAATACAGCAGCAGGCGTACCAAGAGGTCAGCGGGGATTTGATAGCTCAGATGAGATTATAGCGTGTGTCTACAGAGCGAAGTATCCCATGCACATACCATAGCACCACAGAATGGTTTGGGTTGAGGGGACCTTCCCAGCTCCCCCAGTGCCACCGCTGCCATGACAGGGACATCTTCACCAGCTCGAGTTGCTCAGAGCCCCGTCCAGCCTGGCCTGGGATGTCTCCAGGGATGGTTCATCCACCACCTCTCTGGGCAACCTGGGCCAGGCTCTCACCACCCTCCGTGTAAACAATCTTCTTTATATCTAGTATAAATCTCCCCTCTTTTAGATTAAAACCATTACACCTTGTCCTGTTGCAACAGGTGTGTGTTTAGATGCTCAGACCAACCTACCCTCGGCTGTCCCCTCTGGCGCAGCGTCCTTCCCGCAGCCCCACCAGAAGGGACACTGGCTGTCCTCACTCGCCAAAGCTCCTTCTGAAGAGGCAGAGGATGGAGAGTGAGAGAACCCACCGGGGGATTCCAGCTCTGACTGCACTCCATCACACATATTTGTATTGCACGCTGTCGTATAGCAGATTACAATTCTGCTAACACCTCGAGGTTTGCAGTCCTGTGTACGCCCAGCTGAACGAGCCAAACTCCGCTTGGGAGTGCTCCAGAGAACCTGAAGGAGCTGTACCAGACTATCCCAGCTTACTTTAAAGCTGCCAACACCACAGAAGTGTTCCTGTTAGCTTTGCAGCTAGTTTGGGCTTTGTTTAAAATATTAACTAGTGTCTTCGCATGCGAAGTTTGACTTGGCTTTGCTCAGCATCATAAACATACACACTCATCTCGGGAGTCTCTCTGCCTTGGTGGCATTAACACCGTGTTCGAAACGATGTTGAAACCACCTGCCCAAGCGGTGTGTGAGCCATTGGAGAGGGCAGCAGGTAACCCAGTGTCCCAGCAATGTCCTCTCTCAATAAACAGCCTCTACTGTCCGAGGTCACACAAGACACAACTCAATACAAGTTGCGAGGCACCATGTTTGCTGTTGCATTTGCCCGTACTTAACGCCTCACTTTCTGAACAGACATGGGCTGCTTCAAAGGGACCAGCAGAAAACAGATTTATTCCCTCGCACCGTGAACACTCACGTAGAATATAAACTCAACCCGAGTCGTATATTGGCTATGATCTAGCTGTAATGCACATATACACGCACCCTGCAACTCCCGCGGATTATTTTTTTTGATATTATACATTTTCCCATTACATTTTACTTCAAATAGGCGGGTTTCTGGTCCAGTGTGATTTCATGCATGTCCAGATGCAAAGAGGAGCAGAACTCAGCCTGGGCTGCATTAGCCCAGAAAACATGGAGAAAAAAGCAAGGCCATTCAAAAACGTCTTTGTTCACTGATACCATCCTCCCTGGGGATCAGAGGCAGATTCTTATGCAGTTGTTTTTTCCTCTTCTCCAAGAAAATTAAATGGCCATATTTTAAGAAGCTAAAGCCTTGCTGCATTCAAAGGCAGGTCCAAGTCTAACAAGGGCACCGTTAATACTTAGGTAGGTCAGTCTTCTGCGTGGTCCTTGAGGATTTCATCATCCATGGAAATTAACGAGAGGGACTCCTCCCCTGACCCCACACACCACAGTGACAATGCCTCTCAGCACAGTGATTAATGCTACTTCCGACATGGCTTTGAGTCGAGCGATTCCCCCTTTCACCATGCTCGGAAAACACATTTGCAGGACCACAAGTGGCCAAGCGCAGACCGAAGAAAAGCAGAGTGATCCCATCCCACCAGCATTTCTGTGTCTAACGTAATACGCGTTGATTTTCTGTGGATGTACGTCTGCAGAGCGGTGGACAGACAGACATGTCTCCACGCAGATATCCGCTGCGCTTGCTCTGTGCCATTTCGGTGCGCTGGACTTTTCCAAAATCAGCTTCCGCGACCCTCACAAATGGCAAGGATCTCACTGCAGGCCATAACTCACTCTCCGATCATTATTAGCTTTCAATGACTCCAGGTAAAAGGCAAACCCCTGCAAAAAGCAGTATCTCACTTTATACAATCAGTATTTTCACTTCACTAGTATTTCATTTTACACCATATCACTTCAGAACTACATCAACGTATTCAAGAACAGTATTTGGTCCATCTTAATAAAATACTATTGAAATGACATATTTCTTTTTTAAACACAGGCACACATTCTTCAGTACGAAACCTCAGCACCGACTCCTCAATTTCCTATTTCATATTAAATACACTACCTGGGATCAAATTTTGGCATAATTCCAATTATAGATAGGAATTTTTTTTCCTGAATATGAAATAAAATCTTGACGTCGATTTTACAAATATTTTCTACGAGGAGAAATGATGAAGTACAGAACAGCTACTGTGATTCTGAAAGCCACGACTGAAAGTCCTTAGGAACATGAACTGATCCAGAAAAGGTCTCAATCCAAGAAACAGTTTTAATCACTTCACAAAATCTCCGTGACCGAGACACACTTTATCAACCTATAACAGTGCCACCACCTTGTCAAAATATTTTCCAACTGGATCAAGCTGGAGCATGCTATTTTACAATGGTACTGCAAATTTCTTTCCTCCAAAGGAATACGGCAAACTATCTCTGAGACAGGCAAATATTCTGACCTTTTTTCTTTCAGAATTCCTATCTTGGTGACCCAGCAATAAATGTATTTTTGAAATGTCAAATTTGTTTCCATGGTAACAGGAAATGTCGCTCCTGCAGATGATGTTCAATACAAATGTGAAGAGTTGAAGGCTATTTAACATGTTTTCAGTTGCCCCTATTCAACAATGGTTGCTACACTTTAAAACTCAATAAAGAAATTAAAATATATTTATCAAAAGTTGATCTCTGGCAAAGTGACTTTTCCACCTCACATTATTGCCTGCAGCAACACTCACTAATGAGAAGCCCCTTTAAGTACTTGTCTGCTGGTGGAGCATGGAAACATTTTCTATTGTATTGATAGTCATTGCCAAGTTCTGTTCCACCATTTCCTGAAGAAAAGGAGAGATTTCATCTACTGTTTCTACCCAAATCTCTTCCGCATTAATAGACGTGAAGGAGGAAAAAAAAAAATTAATTACGACGGCAGTTGAAGGGGGAAAATGGCTTTTCTGTGTGCATAAGAACAGAAGGAACGTACTCATAGTGCAACCCATTCATATATGTTACGTACACTATCAATAGAGTGCCTATATATACACACCCCGAGACATAAACCCCACCAGTGGGAAGGGGGTGTCTGACAGTTTGGGGGGCTCATTCCCCACTGATGGTCGGCTGAGGAGAAAAGGAGCCCTGGGCAGGAGGAACATTGGCCCTTCCCACCCCACAGCTCCCAGGGGTTGTGCTCAAAGGGAAAAACAAGATAAACTTCCCCAAAGTTCCTAAATTATATATGAACAATTAAGTCTCTTTTTATGGATGCTTCATCAAATATTAAGCAATTTATTTTCATAAATTTTACAATTTACAAGTTGTTGTTGTCTCTATTTTATGTTAACAAGGCATGCGAAGCTGACAAATTTGGTTTCAGGTAAAAATACAATCAACTTTAAAAAAAAAAATTGAGAAAGAGAACAAAATGAGTAGGACTTCCCACTTGCAGTCTCAAATATCACAGATTCTTGATGTTATTTCTTAAAAAGGAAGGAAGGCCCAGGTCTCTGCTAAAAAATAATTTTCAAGTATCATTTTTATTTCATGGAAGTTATTGAAGACTCATTGCACTCATGGTGTCCATCCCAATAGGCACTCAGACCTGGCACACGGTCTTTTATTACCCTGCTGTCTGAATACATCCACTGTGTAACTAATGAAAAAAAAATTTAAAAAACCACCATTATGAATAAGCAGTAGAGAATATTATTCTAAAGAACTGGAAATGTGTGTTTTGGGAACCAAAGACGCTCGGCTCTCCAAGCCACCTGCAGAAAGGTCACAGCATTTTGCTTAGTCTGGGCTTGTTCTGATTTTGCCCCCATAGGCTGAGCTTGTACTCGGGCCTTTTTGAAAAGACACGAAGGAACCGAGTGGGGATAAGAGTTGAAGCAAGTGAAGGCAGCAGAAGCAAGAGGAATATCCTAGAAACATCGCAGGGATAAGGGATCAGAGGAGCTTGCTGGAAGATAATCAGGAGCGTTTCTGTAGGGTTTAAGAAATCTGATTTATCTGATACGATCTGACTATCTACTGCAGAGCGTAGACCAGGTTTACATATACCAGAACGCCTGGAGAAACACAGTGCAAAACAGCGTGGAAAAGAGGCACCTGCAGAAGGAGGAAAGCAAGAGAGAGAAGTTATGAAATAGCTGCTTGAAAAAAGTTCTAGATGGTCAATATGGGTGGACCCTTTATCTAAATCGTGATCTAACGGTATGCGACCAACTAAAATAACCTTCATTTCCAAAACCTTGATATTTTGGTGGTGTTCTATATTTTCAAAATGTTAAAGTTTCACAGATTCCAGGGCAGTTTTACTGGTGAGGAAACGGAGGAAGAAAATCCTGTGCATTAGAGTAAGATAACAGATGCCAGGCATCCCAGCAGAACATATTAGGGGTCACTTTGACTGTTCTAGCATGAGTCAAAATTAATGTCCCCAGAAACTTTTCTTAGGTAACTCAGTTACACAGCTCCAAGTTTTGCCTCTTGGTTCAATTTAGGCAATTTCTGCATTATGGTGTGGATGCAGCAGTGACAACAGCGAGCAACCTCCAAAGGCATTAACGCAATCCCCACCACAGCAGAAATCCTGCTTCAGCACTGCGCATCTTGCTGACTGATTTCCTCCGAGCTTCACTGACCAGTGTCATTATAGCAACAAAAATAGACCGTGGAAGCAAGAGGAAGCCAGGGGAAATAGTTCATTAAAAAGTAAAAGCGTGCGCTGTCGTACACAGACTTGCACGCCCTCAAAGCAGCCAGCTGGTTTAGTACAGACTAATTTTTCTAAATGCAATAAAAGGGACGCGGTGTATTTTACAGCAATAAAAAGCTCCGGTGCGACTGAAGCTGTCACTGTTTTCCAGAAACGCGTATCGACAACTGCAAAGCAGCCCTGCGGAGGATCAGAGGGCTCACGTCTACAAGGACGTAGATGAGCAGTTTTGAGCTTGGGGGAAATTCATGACGCTTTCCTGAAGCCATTGATACCCAGGAGCCTCCCTGCGTGGCCACCAAACCCCCCAGGAGAAGCTGGTGGCAAAAAGGAGGCTCTCTCTGTGTTGGTGTCTGAGCTGGAGCAGGTGATTCAGACACCTAAGTTACAACTTTTAGATTAAAACCATTTTCTCCATCTTCTGAGCCTTCTCCCTCAAGGGAGGATGGCTTGCACCATCTTTGAAACCCTCCTAAGCCAAGAGACATAACCCAGAACCAACTCCGCGCTGCTCTGACGTATATTTGGTTTAATAGCCCCGTGGCGATTTCCACGAGCTGCAGATTGCGAGGCGGCGCAGCCGTCACGGAGAGGTACCTGTATCCTTTGAGAGCATCACCAGGAGAAGCCGCTCTGCCTTACGGCTTCGCACTGCCAGAGCGCGGCGTTGCACATCTATTTCGTTTAGACCATCGCGTTTGGGCTCGGTTTATGAGTCTCAGCAGACACCCTGAGGACCGAACCGAAGGCTGGAGGGAGGAGTGCTTGTTGTGAAGGCTGGGAGAGCTCACACGGCTGCTGCGAGGGACACGTCGCCCAGGGCTGTCAGCCTGGCTCCTCCAGCACCGCGAGGAAGTCACCGTCACGGGAGGCCAACAGCATCGCAGAGCTTACAGAAACGCTCCTCCTTTATTTGCTTCTGTTCAGAAACCCACCCCGAGTCTTCTCTAGCTTGTATCTGCGCAGACAGGGTGAAAAGCAGGTCAGAGCCTGGCCTAAAGCCTTCCCGGGGTGGCAGGTGCCATCTCTGCTGCTCACAGGCACTTGGCAGATGGGGCTAACTCCACCATCACCGATTTCCCTCCTGCTGACCTGAGAGAACGCTCGGCTTTCCTCAGTCTCTTTTAGTTGGCTTCCGCTTCACTCACAGTTTTAATTTACTTTACAAGTCTATTTTACAGAGTTGTTACTGATGTTCTTGTTTAATTTGCCCTCGTTTTTGTCTCTCGCTCAGGCCAGGACCTCAGATAAAAATCAGGCTTGAGCCTTAGCGAGTAATATCCTGGTGCGCTTTGTGAATAAATAAAACCAAGATCATTCAATAAATGCCACTCAATTTTGTTAAACTCCTTACACATGTGGAAATGCCATTTAATCCTCCAGTAAGTGAAGTGACTCCAAAATAAGGATCCAAGTGTAATGAACACATTGCTTTAAAATAGAAAGAATTAAAAAAGAGGAATTCCATTAAAAAAAAAAAAAATCCTAAGAGGAGAAAACCTCAAGCAAACAAGAAAGCTTAAGCCAACTATAATATGTAGAAACTTAATATCCCCCAAAACTGAAAATAACTCCAAAATCCAATAATATAAAAATGCTTTATAAGGTTTTCCTTTTGAGTTGTGGTGGGTTCCAAAAGGTTCTGCAATGCAGAACCAGCAAAATAACACAGACGCGCCTTTGCTTTCGGAGTCTTTGCTCCAAGTAACAGATTTCATCGTAAACTTTTGTTTAGAAACAACAGATTACAAGATAAGGCTCTTCCAAAAGAGGTTATGAAAAAGACACTGAGCAATCGCTCTCCAGCAATATTAGGAATGGCACAGAAAGCAGCTGCCTTGATTCACAGCAAATGTCACTTAGATTACGATTAGGAAAGAAAACAAGACAAAAGTAGCTGGGTACCAGAGCAAGCCCTCCTTGGGAGGTTAGGGGACCTCTTGCTGTGGAGGGCACTTGACAAAAAGAAAACTCGCTTCAAAGACGGGCGTGAGCTCAGAGTGGCTGCACCCCCATTACCGCTCCTTAAATCCGGGCGATTCCTGCAGCTTTTATCTGGGAAACACTCGCGCGTTGTGTCCTGGGGCACACGCGTCCATGGGAAACCCACGTCCCCGTGTCAGGCTGCTCCTGACTCCAGAGCCTCTCGGCCTCGACCCGCTCCCAGCACAGACACACACAGGCAACTCCAGATGGCTTTGGTGGTCAAAATCAACACACGGTGAAAGGAAGACTGAACCACCACCTACAGACCAGAAGAAACAGGTCCCATAGAATTAAAAGGGAAAAAAAAAATAAAATTATATAACTACGATTATAAATACACATCCAGACACACAAAAAGCTCAATTCAATTATTTCTAGTAATTTCCTAGCTTTGAAGGCCTTGGTTTTTCGACCTTAACACTTCTCTACCAGATTTACAGGGTGTAAATGTCATTTGCAGTCACTCGTAACTTTACGATACATTCTGAATCCAACACCTACTAGCTGACTCCCTGCCAAAAGGCAATATTTTTGTATAAAATGTGATCAAAAAAACATTCAGCTATATAAATATATACATACAAGAGGCTTTTTTTTTTTTTTTTTAAGCGACTCAGTGTGGAAAGATGGAATTTGGCAAGAAAAGAGTCTTCAAACAAGAACAGCCTCTGTGCGCTTGTGGTGAAAACTGGGTTTGATTTGACGCAGTTCTAAGTGTTTCAGTATCACATGTTGGGCATGCAGCGTTCACACTGTGCCATTCTGAAGTCATTTTCGGAGCCCTACCAGGCAAGGGCTGCTGCACAGCACATGCCTTGGCTGCGCGGCGAACACACATCTCTCTCCCCACGAGAAGGCGGGAGGCTTTTCCTCAAGTGCGCGCCGCAAACTGTGCAGCTGAAAACTTCACGCTCCCAGCAAAGGAAGAGGTTTTGGCATGTGCGTGTCCCAGAATTCAAGGAGCACGGTTGAAGCGGGAGGAGAAACGATCAAAGATGTGAACAGAAACCAAGAGCTGCCTGGAGATTAATTTTTTAATTTGGAGGAAGGCCGAGATGTGCCTTTGTCTGAAAGTTTCTCTTACTGAGGATGTTGTAGTTACCTATTTACAGCCCGGGAAGATGCAGATGTTGCCTAAATTAAATCATGCCCGAAGCACCAACCCCAGGGCCACCACTTACTCCATTCCCACATCCTTCTTACGCATAGTATGCCAAGTATCAGAGCTCACTGACCATCTCTGAGCCTAAACACCGCAACATCCAACACTTGGAGGATTTATTCCTGCTTGTTAACACCAAGCTTACCCCCTTCGCTGGAAGGGGTGGCAGTTTTCCCGGTTTTCAAACAAACACCAGAAAAATAAGCTTGGGGGATCCAAGCGTTCAACAGGAGCTGGCGTTCCTGACCATTCCACCCTTCCAACAAGAAGAATAATCCTCTGCACCAATCCTCTCTCTCCAGAAGAAATGCTTCCCAACACGCTAAGCTTTCCCGTGTTCTTTTTTTCCCCTCTGTAGCTAATGAATTTCCATTGTTTTCTTGTCAATTATTTATTAATTAAAACAAGGCTTGCATGAAACGCAGGGAACCCAGCAAGCGCGACTACACCGGGACAGCGGCCCCGTTCTCGTCTCCAGCAGCGATGGCGGGTCCTGGGTGAGGAGAACAGACCTGGGCAGGATGGGCACAAAGGAAAGACCTTCATTAGCAAGAAATTCAGTTCCTCCTCAGTTCCCTGGAATGGGAATGGATAGTAGCAACCGCATCACCTTGTATTCCATTTATGGAATGGGCCCTATGAGCTCCATTAGAGCTCTATTAAGCACCGATTAATAAATCCCCTGGAGCGAGGTACGACTTTAGTCCGGCTCCTGCAGGAGCGGGAGGTAAAGGCGATGCAGCCGTCCCCCTTGGGCAATGGGACAACCGGCTTGGCGCTGCACGGTGGGGCAAGCTGCCTTTCGGAGTTCGGTTTCTACAGAGAGAAGATGGAAGAAAGGAGAAGTGTTATTAATCCCTTCTGCCAAAGCAAGCCACGGAAATTAGCTGCCTGCTCAAAGGCAGCCTGCTGCACAGCTGGGAACTGATCTCTTATCTTAGTGCCAGCCTAGTGCCTCAACCACCAAGGGCTCTTTGCTCCGCTCCTCCGGCAAACGGACTCGAATTGCATAGGCATGCTCACCATAAACAACCAGCAGGTCTTGGCATGGCGCTAATGGGGTTTTTATTAGCCAAATATTTCTTTGGTAAGCAGGTCAAACAATCACGTTCTCTTTTGTTTCCTGTTATGAAATGAAACTGAAAAAATATGCCACTTTAAAAAAAAAATGAAAGAAGCAGCAGCCCAACCAGTCCTTTTTTCATAAAGAAAACAATATGCTTAATGCAGAATAAACCACATTTTATGAAAAGAGGTCATCTTTGGGGGGAGGGAGAGAAACAATTGAAAAGAAAAAAAATGTAGCACAACAGGGAATTATGATTTTTTTTTTCTTATGGAAAGTATTTACATGTTTATTTTAAGCCTAACATAAATGTAAATATTTTAAACAAACAAAAACACACCAGGGGTAACAATAGAGTATTGTTTTTTTTATGTTGAATAAAAACTGCCAGGACAGTGCATGTATATTTTTAAACATGCTGCTTCAAAAAGCAGGATGCAAGGGATGTTGCATCTTTAATTTTTCTGTTAATTATGGATTGAGCATTGTTGTGAGTCTTGTCCTCAAAACTCAGCTCAGAAAATAAGAGCAGATGCTCATACCCAGGTTTGGCTCATGTGGGAATTGAACAGAACATATTGGTTTATAATTAATGTAATTTGTTGGATTATCTTTTGTGAAGGAGCTAAGGTAAACAACCTTGCAGCATTGTAGTGAAATTCTTCTGCGCTCAGAGCCTCTGTACTTGATGGAGGATGACAAAAAACCCACCCTTCCTCCTGGATTGCGGGAAGATTTGGAAATGTCTGTCACATTCAAACATATTTTAATTAACTCAAAGGAAAGAATTAGGCTACAGACCCTAAAGCAAATTACAAATAGTGTTTAAAATCAGAGCTAATGATTCCCCAATTGACTATTCTGATCAACAGAATTCTCTTTTCTAGTTTGCCGTAAATTCGTTACGGGGCAAGGACAGAGGAGGAACACGCTTTTCTCCCCTCAAAACAGGAGCTGCTCTTCAGAGCAAATTCACGGATCCAAAAGGTTCCTCCCCTTTGCTGGCTGCACCGTACTTGAGCAAGCACGGCACTAAGTGACAATTTAAAGAGGAATAAAATAATAATATTTTTTAAAAGGCATGACTGTATAATGGTGTTTTCCAAAAGACTTCTCTCCAAGAACACTCAGGTTCTCGGTAAGTATTAATTAACACCACCATGGTCTCCAGGAATGAGGAGAGGAAAAAAAAAAAAAAAAAAAAAAAAAGGAAGAAAAAAAAATAAAACCAAGGACTGTGTTCTTGAGGGTAATAATTGCAGAAATATGGACCAAAAACTTGGTTGTGTGTCTCAGGATGATGGCATTCATCCCGAGTCCAAACTAAACAGTACACCTTAGCTCTATTTCTCCATGTTTCACAGAAAGAAAAACCACCTGACAGCAGCAGCTTAAGGAGTCAGTTGAGGCTTGCTGTCTATTCAGGTCCCCGCAGAATCATCTGCTTGTTAATCCTTCGTGCATTTGAGTCCTTCTCCCTTCCAAGCACTCCTGAGCTCACCTTGCCATACCAGGAGTTAGTGCTGCATTTATTCTTGCACCAGCCGAATTTGTTTTCAGGTTCTGTCCAGACTTGGCGAGGTTTTCCCAGCTGTCCTGGAGCCAACCTGCCCTTTTGCCAGCTCTGCCTTCAGAGAAACGGCACCCCAGAAAGCACATTCGCTCACCAGGCACAAAACACATCAAACACTTTGTCTGCCAAAGGTTTTGACTCTTAAAATAATGAGTCAGCTGCTCTTCAAACTGCACACACGGAATAATTTTGGAGAACAGTCTTTCCTGGATACGTAGCACTTCGGCAGGTCCCTGAGAGAGGCAGTAGCAGAGAGTTTGGGACACTCAGACACCAAGTTTAAAGTCATAAATAAAGCGGATTTCCAGCTCAGAAATGTACATTGCTAATGAGCTACAGGCACAGTTGATACAGTAATAGTTCCATCCCACATTCACAAGAACAATGCTCACTCATGGGGAAAGACAGTCTTATCAGATTCGTAACTTTATCTCGAATATCATGTTCAAATTTTCATGCCCTTATAAATTAAGAAATACTAGAATGAAGTGACCAGCTGTTCCAGTCTCCTCCAGCGCACGTTCATGCCCAGGCACACATTTAAGATGCACACGGGCCTGCCAGGACTCTGCAGCGCTCACTCCTCTCCCGTCAGCTGCTTCTGTTGGCACAACATCTTCAACGCCTCAGCCCAGAGCGAACTTCTCCCTCCACCGTCACCGCATCCCAGGACTGCTGATGTGCTAATGTTCCTAGTGGGCTCAAGGAGAAAACGCCATATCTCCTTTCAAGCCAGAACCAGAGGAAGAAGGAGCAGAGAACATAAAGGAAAGGCTGGAGAAAGCTCTCGCTTCGGGCGAGTCGCTGGTTTAGTCACGGTCTCCCTGTGTCTTCTTCACTACCGCATAGCACCACGTCCAAAGGGCAAAAAACTCCATTTTTTCATTTAATGCAAGTTTTTGTTCCACGTTGGCCAAGCGCCTCATCTCCTTGGGGATTGCCAGCCCTGGCTCTGGGGCCGTGAATCTCCACCTTTACATCTGACACGACTGACATGACGCCCCTGCCTTCCAGCGCTGCGGAGAACAGAAACCCAGCCCGCAATGATTCCGAGAGCTCTGATGCTAATGGCAGCGACATGTCTGTGTACAGACACGCGCTGGCCTTTGACAGCTTGCTGTTGTTTCTGAAAGACACAGAATGTAACATGATTATAATTAATCGGAAATTTAAGAATAAACACGTTGGTCCATGTAATTGAGAAATACTGAGGAGCAGCCCATAGAGCATCTTAAATCACTTATTACTCTTTTCCTACACTGTTCTAACGCCAACGGCATGACATTTTCCTTACAAATTTTGTAAAAGAAAAAACATAAACCAAACACGCTGTTCTCTGGCTGAGACCTTGGATTCTTTGGCACCTCACGTAACAACAAAAAGAATTCATTTCACATCATACTGGCAATACCTTATACTGAAATTGCATTCTTGCTGCTCTGATGTTACTGTACGTGGATCTTTTCGTTCTACATAGGTACTCAGCCAGCTGGTATTCCCTCGGTCAACTCAACAGGATCCATGAGATTAGTATTTTCCTACTAGTTCACACAGCCAGCAGAACTGCCCCCTGTCTAGGTCAAGAATGCGGAAAACTTGCATTGCTGCAAGAACTGGCATCGCCAAAATCCAAAGGGGAACAGTAGGCACGGATTTGTAGTACAGACGCTCTCTGTGAAGCCAACACAATGTTTTACACTGTCTCGGCAGATACCAAAAGCATTAATTGCTCACATTGTTTACTATCCGTTTTTGTCAGTGTTTGATCCACTGTTGGTTTGCCTTTTCTCCCAGGAGTAGGTAAATAGTCTTTTCATTACAACACTAATAAAAGAATTTCATATTTACTGAAAATGTAATTATGTCCTTTTAAAGTACTGTTTATTTGCTGTTTCCGTATATCCCACAATAGGACTAGAATCTGGGAAAGCAAAAACCATTTATGTAAAAGGGTCATGTCCTCAAAAGAAGGGAAAAAGACAAAAAGGAACAGAGGGAAACCAGCATTTAACCCCTCTATCTTGGACCCTACTACTATTGTGTTAGTAAATAAAGCAGCGGGATGGGCGGGGGTGAACCATAGGAATCCTTTACTCAGCTGAACTGAGGAGATGAAAGCATCTGGCCTGGCCAAATGGGGCTGTGGTTTTTCCCCAGAGGGGCTGTCGCTTCAGGAGGGTACAGAGTTTTTACTGGAAGTTTAACATTTGTTGACCAGAATGTTTTTAGTGGTCTTCAAAACCGAAAAATTGCAAAGCAGAAGTTTTGCACCTTGATGTGGTAAATTAGCTCAGAAAATTCAGACTTGAGGAGAAAGCAGTGTAAAAAAAAAAATAAAATCACAATGACCCGAGTCACGGCAGTTTTTCCTCGCCATCAGAAAGTCGCGCTAATTAGCCACAGCCATCCGTCAGCACAGAAGCGGTTGTCTGGGGTTGGAGGAGCACGTGTGTCCGCGGGCAGGCAGGAGATGCTGCTTGATTTGCAGTTGGCACCCTTGAGCAAGAAACCTCGCACGTTGTGCGCATCATCGCGCAGCGAAGGCGGGCGGCTCAGACTGCTGCCCTCAACCCAGAGCCTAAGTCAGGGGTCTCCTAAAACGGATATCCTGGGAAAAAAGCAAGCGCTATTGTCCTTGAGCTTTTATAAGATTAGATCTGACCCCGAGGGGTAACGAAAGTTCAAGAAATATCGTAATTCCCGTTTCACATAAAGGAAAAGATTACATTTGAACATCAAAATGTCTTCTTTTACAAATACGCTTCTTTGAATCCAGCATCTTTTCCCCTGAGTAGCGTATTTAAAGTGGCACTATATGGGCCACTACAACATGGGAGAACACTGTCTCGTTAACAAAGGCTGCCCCGGGTTTGGTACCCCAGCACAGGCACGTGCTGAATATGGTACCTTTCTCCTTCACAAGACCCAGATGAAGGTTTTCTGTGGTTTGGAGCACAAGGGAAGAGAGGGGAAAATCTCTTTTAGGCAGGTTTAGGATGCCTTGGCCATTTGATATCCTGAAGATTAAAATCCCTGCCATGAACCCAACACAAGCCCGCAGCAAAATACACCATTTAATACCCAGGCTGTGCTCCCTGCACCAGCCCCACCTCCCGGGTTAAACTGCAGCTCTTGTCAAATGCCCCGCAATGACCTGGCGCCCATGGAAAAAGGAAAGGTGATGGAAGTCCAGGTTAGACATCCAGGAGAATGGCATGATGCAGCCTGTCGAGAAGATACAGGAGGTCTTTTCAGCTTTCAGAGCACCTAAAGTAATTATTCTCAAACAGCTGGGAACTTCAGGAGCAAGGAAAATTCAGAAGCAGCAGACCAAGGAGCCGTACCTCCTCTGTAAGTATGGCAGGCTGCAGAGAGGGTGAGGTGAATCTGCAGCACATTGCTAAGAGATTTGACCTCGTGGCACCTTTAAAAGAAAGGAAAGCTTGGACACTGGGAGAATTTAAAGCTAAAAACCAGATTGCTTCAGTGCTTTTCTTACATTATTACATGAGATCATCACACAAAATGACCTTCCAGAACAATCCGAGTAAAAGGGAAAGCCCAGCTTCACACTGGCACAGTCAAAGGAGCACAAGGGGAGAACCTGCCCGCAGAGAAACAGCTACTGAGGAACCCGAAGAGACTATCCTACAACAAGAAGTAATAGCCATATACAGAATAGCCGTAATAAATTTACTTCAAAATAGGCTTCATGACGGTCTCACTTTGCGTACACACATCCCGAAGACCAGCTTTATGCATTCTGCCACTCTGCACATAGGAGAAAAACACTTTCAAATTCAAAGACGACATGCTCTCCGCTCCTGCTTTCAGGAGGTAGCAGTAGTTCAAATGGGAAGCGCCGTGTACTCTTCAGCAGCAAATTGCACACAATTATATATTTTCTTAAGGTGCCTTGCATTATTAAAGCCTCTTTAAAGAAGACAAAACTGAACATAGTTTAAGTACATGAATGCACAACTAAGCTACATACCAGAACAGAAATGGACAATGATTCTGCTCTTTTGCTCATCCCGTGTTCACCAGCACTAGAGATACAGGAACAACAGCAAAGCATCTGCAGACACATTTGTCACCATCCTTCAGCTCTATTTCCCCAATGAACTAACAGAACCACAGAAGTCACAGGCCTTACAGCACTTATTTATCAAAACATAATTTCTAATAAACTTCTGGACAAAACATTTGTAATCAAAACTTGGACACGACACCACAAATGAAGACAACTCCTCTGTCACTACCTTGGGGTTTTGCTTTAAAAAGGCAACCACGATGAGAAGACACATGAGATGTTCAGCTAGTGTAAGAAAAAGCAGTTCCAGAAGACTGGGCCACATGTTTTCCTTAAAACAGACCCCAAGCCATTACTTAGTACAATCAATTACATCTAGCAGGGCAGATTAATGTTGCTGTTTGATTATAACCCCAAGAGTTTGTTCTTGAAATACATACTTTGACTGTCAGGGAATACAGGAACATAATACACTTCTGGCTTTGTTTTAGCAGTAAGGTTCCTGAAGGGGAACAGTGTGATACGTACTCACCACGCTACAGAGAGCCTGGAACATGCCCAAGTCTATTTTAGGCCCTTGCTTCAGGGCACATCTCTGAGGAAACAGGAAACTTTGGTTTAATACCAAAGCTAAACCTAGACTACAGTTCCCAAAGAATTTTCCTCCCCCTCTTCTGCCTCTTTTTTGAGTTTTCTCCCCGAACTTCAGACTCCCAGTGCATCTTCTAGCTTGCTACACCTTTCACTCCAGCCATCTCTCCCACAGCCAGCGTCCCCGTGTCACGGGGATAAAATCTAACCCACAAACTGAGTCTAAAGGCTTTCAGAAGAACCAGAGAACAGTTTGGGTTGGAAGGGACCTTCAAAGGTCATCTAGTCCAAGCCCTGTAGCCACACGGAGGGTAAATGGCTGCCCTGAGAAGCACAGGCTGGTTTAGTGCTCCACTTTTAGGTCTTCTAGACATCAGAGACTAAAATAGCCAATAAAAGCCATTGTGTACGAGACTGACTACAGGCATGGCTGGGAAATAGGTCGCTGAAGTCCTTCGGACCAACCCGTGAATGCAGCTGACACAAGCCAGTTTATCTGGAGGGTTACCAACCGTTGCCTCCAAAAAATGTTCCTGAGAGCCACGCCAGCTGAAGATGCCCTTTCTCCATGGGACCAGTTCTCTTCTTATGGGACAGATGCAATAACACGAACGAACGTTTTCCCAGAATGCGATTGAGAAACATTTCCTGGCTTCAGTGGCAATTGTGCTCCTAGTAGTCGCTTGGTCCAACTTGCAATTGCTTGGTCATTCATGTAGGTTATTAACTATCAGATGTTACAACCTTCTGGTGCACGTATATCGTTTTCATATGTTCTCCCCTGCCATGTGCACCTACGAGC
>VWYH01001147.1:947349-972349 GCA_013399365.1 Pampusana beccarii | reverse complement strand
GGGGCAAAACCCTGCAGGGGGGAGGGCTCGGTTCAGGGAGAAGGGGTGAAATGCTTTCAGCAAACTAAGCTGAACAAAAAAACCTTACTAGCTCAAAAAATCTTTCTTTTTCTCCTGCGAACTTTTAGAAATTTAAAGTCACCACTGGTTTATTTGCATTCTCTTTCTCAGCTAATTACTTTAGGCATTTCTGTATTTGAACTTCGTTTTCCCTGAGCTGTTGTCTGAAACACACATTTACCACCAGCCATGCAGCTTGGTACAATTGTGTTTCAACATTTTTTGTTTGTTTGTTTTTGTTTGGTTGGGTTTTTTTAATATATTTTAAGTGTTGGTTATAGAGAGCAGGGTGGGAAAAACATTTACTTTTGTTTCAAGTTGAAACTTACCTTCTGTTATGACTCCAGATGCCGGAAGCAAGTTATAGAAGAAGAATATTTTTCATTTTGAGACAAAAAGCTAATAAAACCATCACTAGTTCCACTCTCACGCCTCCCCCCACTTTGCTGGATCACACCATCTTGTGCTGTTTTAATTGCTCCAGACAACTGGAATGAAGACACATTGAACTGGAGGATGATGCTTCTTTTGGGCCCATCACATTAATCTTGGCAGACCTTGTGGCCTCTTGAAACAGTTTTGTTCCCTTCTTAGGTTTAAAACTAGCAGAAGTGGATCTTCAAAGGTGAAACCTACTGCTGAGAAGGAGATAGGGGCATGTTTGCCATTAAAGGACTATTTTGACCCTGTCACGCTGTCTTATAGCATTAGTAGACACACAAAACTACTTGCTCCCCCAGTCATCTCTAGGTCTCTACACCTTTTGCTTAGATCCTGGTGTCAACAGACGCAGGGTTTAGTCAAATTCTGAAATTGGGAAACACAATTTCCCAGCATGCTGCTTCAGTCAGAGAAATAACTTGATGCGGAGGGTAAAAAAGCCAGAACCTCATTTTCCATATCATAGCATCATGTTTAGCTACACAATACTCAGGAAATCTGAACTGAATTATATTACACCCTGTGTCCATTTCCATTGGATAGCAGCGTGGCAACCCCCTTGATGCTGAGTGGTTATAATTTGAATTTATACCAATGAGAAATAGTTTGAAAAGTATAATGGGAAATGATTCTTCTAACTCATCTTCTAAAAAAATAAATTAGGATGACTAAAAGTGCTTGAGAATTTAGTCAATTTGAGCGACTTTGTCAAAAAAGCAGAAAATTACTGGAAATACCAGTAAATATGTTTTTAGTTTTGAAGCAGCATTTTCTTTTGAGATGGATCTTTGAAAGAAACTAACTGAAGAGGGGCAAATAGACAAAACGCAACAAAATCCTAGAGCAGTGGGGATAGAAGACTAGATCTGAATTATCTGAGCTTGATCCGAAGAACTGGAGTCCCAACATTTAAAGAATCCACAGCTGTCCCAGATGTGCTGGTGGCATCAAGCAGCAGGAACATGTGGCTTGAAGGAGAAGGTGCCAGGGGAAGCCAGGAGAGCCCATCTCCGAAAAGGGACGTTTCTGCTGCGAGAAGAAACGAATCTTTTTTTCTTCACCAGAACAGCCCTTTCCTTTGTCGATATACACCTGGAGCGCTAACACGCAAATACTTCAGTAGTGGGATAACACCCATTCCTGCAGCGAGAATGTGGGCAAAGATCCCACAAGTTATGCCTAAAGAAGAGCTGATTAGGGATGCCAAGTTTTGTCCCTGTGTAAATTTACAGTTGGTGGCATTTCCACTGTAAGTGCCATTGTCAAGATTTTAGGATTGGATCATCAGAGTAAAATACCATACTGTACCAAGAATGAAAAGAGAGAGAGAGAGAGAGAGAAAACAACAACATTTAGCAGGTTTTAAAATTATGCAGATATTTTTAATGGCTTTGGAGTATTCAGACACTCACTCATATGTCAGAAAACAGATTTGATTTATAGGAATGACATTTGGCAGAGCAATTAATCCATACTATGTTCTAATCATGTTTGGTACAAGGAGAGGAAAAAAAAGTCAAACTTAGGTTTAAAGCTGACTGTGCCAGGAATTATTTTCAAAGAAGGCTCAGAAGCGTTTTCAGTAAGCTCAAGGACAAAATCTGGTCTTTTATTCCTTCCCCACGCTACCACCCAACGCAGGAACGAAGACCACCCCATTTTCTAGTTGAAAATCAACAACTTAATCTTCTCGCCTCCACCAGATGTGAAATAGGAGTCGGGGTCTCTTTGGTTCCTAAGCAGATAAACCCCACCCACGCTATTCCTCAGCCCCAGTGAGACTGCCTAAGGGAAATCTCGGGACAGAAACTACGGATGGTTCATCCTGAATTCTGCAGAGAGGAAGAACAACCCTGTGTTTCTCATCCAGTGTGACAGACATGGCCATTCAGAAAAGCTTCTCTGACAAATCCGCTCTAGAATCCAAGCGCTAGATGGTGGTTTCCACGTGCGGACTTTGCAGAAGCTGTGAGCAGCTCTCACCGCGTCTGACGCAGCACTAGTGCCAGTGTGCTGGGAGAAATCTCTCTTAAAACCTATTTTGCCTCCAGTCTCTCAGAATTAAATCTGACAGCTGTTCCACAACACTCCAATGTTAGATCCGTATTGGAGTTTGTACCGTGGACTGCTCCTCTGATAGTGGTGGGGCATTCACCAACAAATTAAAAAAAAAAAAAAAAAAATCTAATGCTTAATTTGATTTTTCTGTTGTTGGGAGTTTTGTAATAATAATTTTTAAAACCATACCTCCTCCCTCTGCTAACACTATTCACCCTCCTTCACATTGCATCTCCAGAAACTCCTGCTTAATTTATTCACAGATGAAAACATATTCTTCTACACTCCTTCTAGGATCGCTTTTAAAATCCAAGGTTATACTTTAAGAGAAACAAATAATCATTTTAGCAGCTTGGGTTTAGCACCTGCTATGAAGATTGCAAAACCATTCACATTCTACCTATCACTCAATTTTCTCACGCTCATAACTCAGAAAATATTCACCTCTGGGTTTAATAGCTTTCATATTATTTTCTGTCTGAAGATGTATCATTAAATATTATTACTATTGGAGGTACGTTTGGGCAATGTCTTTCAGGCATATTTGAATGAAAGGGAGAGAGAAGAAAAATTCTGACCAGATGCACTATTTTTGGAAGATGAGTACAAAAAAGCAGCTGGCCTGAGCTGGCTTCTGCTGAAAATGATACCTCTAGGAATGACAAGTGTAGAGGTAGGAGAGAAAAGTGCAGAGGTGTTGAGGAGTGACTTCTGGGCCTGGTGTAGGAGCTGCAGACCCTTCCTCATGCAGCCAAACAGCCTCTGCAGGTTTGTGCAGCTCCATCACCCGGCTGCACCGGCCCTCAGCCCACAGAGTGCCTGGGGCAGTGGGGTCAGAGCTCCTTCAGGGAAAGGGGGACACCCCATTCAAAGAAACAGTAAGATACAATACAGTAAAATATCAGCATTAGGAACCAGAGAAAAAAAACAACCACAGGCAAAGCCATTGATTTTGTGACTTGTCATCCTCGCCACAAATACGGCCGCGCTCTGCGCAGGTTGTTCCTGGCCAGCACATCCAGATCTCTGCCACAAATGCTGCTTTGGCAGCATGAACTGGTGCGCTGGGTGAAGCCGAGCGGAGGGGTCAGAGGGGAACCTTTCCAACTTTGAAACTCAGGAGAGCCCTCTTTCTCAAAGGAGCTCTGTGCAGGCAAAACCTCCTACCTACAGGGACTCCCATGGGTGTTAATGGGCAGTTTCTCTCTGCCACGCACGTATGAGCTTCCTCACTGCCATACCTGAACAACTTGGACATTCTGCTTGGGTAAATCTGCCCTCAAAACTCTGCTGTGCTGTCTCTTGCCTGCTAGAGAAGGAAGAAGGGGCTGGGGCAGGTGCTGAGGCTTGTCCTCAGGCCTCCTTGCCCCATGCCAGTTGCGGGGCAGAGCACCCACACAAGCTCCCCAAGGCTGTCACCCTCGGGTGACCAGCCAGCTGGCCCAGCCTGGAGTGGGGCTGCTGTGTCCACAGTGCAGAGACCGATGGCTGCGTCCAGTCTTTCTACTGCCTTTCTGTTGGAAGAATCCCTGCCTGTCCAGACTTTTATCTCCGAGCATCAAGGGCGGTCCCACACTCGCACTTTGCCCCTTTCCCGGCAGCCGGACGCTATTTAAGCACTGGCTTTGATATCGGCATGGTGCTACGAGCTGCTCCGCTTGGGCTACGTGAAACCAGCTGGAGGATGGGTTACCCAGGGCAGGAATTCACAGGTGACTTCCAGTGCAAATAGTCTGACACAAAAAAAAAAACAACACAAAATACAGTTATGGAATAATAACCAAATGTGGCATCTCAAGTCCCTTGCCTTTTCCAGGGGAGCATCTCAGGCTGTTACACTCCCACGAAGTTACTCAGATAAAATTGGAACAGATCAAGATCCCAAAACAAGCAATATTTCATGTGCAAGTACGAGGTCTGATCCAGTGCTCAGGCGAGTCAAGAGAAAGATGCCTATTTGTTTCCCTAGGCCATAGTAAGCACGCTTTTGCCAGAACAGAGTCTGATTTACACATTTTCCCATATAACAGAGCATTCTACTATGAAAACTTTCCATTATGCCCGCCTGAAGCTTTATCTCCTAGATTTACTACTAATCGGTGCTTTTTCCCTCCACTGACAGAGACAGACAGCGTCTGAGGAGTCATTATTTCTCATACAAGTACACAAAACCGGTAAGTGTTTCAGGTTTGATGTTACAACTGCTCACTGTCACCTCGGTATCTGCTGCTGCCAGTTATTCCCCCCACAAGCTCTTTGTCAGAGCGCTTACGTTTAAGCTGGAAGGCTTTCAAGTTCTCTTTGCGAGTTGCAATCCGCATCACACACGGGCACGCAGGCATGCACACACTGCTTTAAATATCATAAACAAATGATACCACAAGGCTTTTCAAAGCCTCTTAAAGAGCTCTTCTCTTTCACAGGATAATGCATATGGATTTTTCTGAGGATGCTTTAAGGACTGGTTTTGCTTGTGGGCTTTTTTTTTTAATAATAGGAAATAGGTGTTTCCTCAGTGCCTGATTTTTGAAATCTGGAGTGTGGGTTCTTCAGTAGATGTGGCAGCATGTGGGTATTCTCTCCTGTTTTTAGAACTCAAGTTGCTATAACAACCCATGGCATCTGTTCAACCACTACCTAAGTACCCTTTTTTTTTTTTTCTTTTTCCTCTTTCTTTCAGGTCTCCCATTCTTCTGAAGTCAAGTGTTTTGCCTTGATTTTTATTTAAGGAGCTAGCTTATGCTCCAATGTCTATATGCAGAATGAGCTGAAAGAAGATAAAATCTGTGCTGAAAAGATCACAACTTTTGGAGAGCCTCTGGCTGAGTGGAGTGAGTTCAGGGCTGGGCCTTGTTCCTGCTGAAGAGAAGATTCACCGGTTCCTGCTGCAAGCCTGAAATTCATAGTTTGTGAAAGTGGGGGGTTCTCTGCTGAATGACAGACAAGTGATGAACACTACCAGGGAGCCACTGACAGAACAGGAGTCAACAGATGGACAACCTGTATCACTGCATCTGTATACTTACTATGGTTCCTCCTTATCAACTGCTTTCTTCTCCTCTGGAGAAAATTCTGATTTTTATTGATTTTTTTTTTTTTTTTTTTTTNTTTTTTTTTTTTTTCAAATTTGGTGGGAGCAGGAATAAAAAAGACAGAATTTTTTCATTCTTACCAGAGCAGCAGGGCCAGTGGGATTTGGATATCACAACTTCCTCCATGGGTCAGCTGCCCATGTTTCATACTTCGTCATACAGCACTGCCTGTGAAAGAGAGAAAAAGAGGAGCTGCAGTGCATCAGGGAAGGTAGAGCCCAACCACCAAGTCCTACGGACAGAAGAGAACAGCAACACAGATGTAGTTCACACGCAGTAGACAGGACAGCACCTTCAAAGGGAGTATTTCTGGTTTAAGATGAAACATTTTATCTGTGCATTTTAAAAAATACTTACCACGATTTCCTACAGTTTAAATCACTTTCATTATAACCTCACTTTTCCACAACAACAAAGACGCTCTTCACAAAAGTATTTGCATTCTCCAAAGTGCTGCTGCTGTCAATCAGCAGAGAGCAGCGCTGGGCATACACTGGTCTGTCCAGCTCGTCAGAAACTGAGGAAGGAGGTGATGACATTTCTTAGGGGCCTCAGTCCAAGCACATTGAGTGGCTCAGAAGTGATGGAGCAGTGTTCACAACAACCTGCAGAGCAACCGACTCTCCCATATGTAATTCTGCACACAACCAACTTATAAATGAACTGAGGTATTAACCGCCCTGTCCCGACCCAAACACACCTCTGGATTCACGGCTCCAAGCCGAGGCTCTGCTGAGGGATGTGATGAGGAGACGAGGCTCGCCGTGGGTAGGATCTGCAGGCTTTTGACTGCTGTGTCGCTGCAGGAAGGTGGAAGCCAAGCTCCTTGCTGTCTCACGCAGCTGCTCCTGCCTGCAAGGAAGCTCTGCAGCAATAAGGGGGGCTGCAGCTGTGCTAGAGCGATGCAGCGTGTCACCGCAGCCTCGGACACTCGCTGTCCCTTGTGCCCCAGATATTGAAGGCAGGAGTTCAGAGGGACTAGAAGGCTCAGCTGCGTGCTCGCTGGGCCACGCAGGCGGGAGGACAGTGGCTCTTGGATCACAAGGAGCAGTCCCGGGGAAGAGGAGATGCTCAGAGCCATGCTGGGGACCGGGAGCATGGAAAGCCTCCAGAGAGCTCTGTCCTCCCTCCCCTGTGGCACCACTAGACCTAATCTTAATCTTTGCTTGCACCCAGATACGGAGCAATATCTGTACCTACAAAGGAGAGCCAAACATAGGCAAGGCGTCCTTCACCTCATGTAGGGACTTCTGGGGCTAACCACAAGTAATCCAGTGCCATGAAAGCTCTCAAGAGGGGCAAGCAACCTGGTTTCCCACTTGTCTCAGGAAGCATGAGATAATTTTCTCTGAAATCACACCTTTCTCCTTCAAAGCTTCTGTGTATATTTGGTAACTTTTACATATGTCATTTCTGTACGACAGCCACAGCTCCCACCTGGAGTTTTGCAACATTGTCCACATGTTACCTTTCTTGCAGGATATAAATGTGTTACTGATACTATTTTTTGCGCTACAGAGAGAAAATGAAAGGAAAAGAAAGCAGAAGGAACGAAGTTGCATGCCAGCTGCTAAACTGGGGCTCACCTTGTGCTGCGCAAAAGAGAACACAGGAGAGCCACCTTTTCCCTTTATCTTGCAAATGCACAGAGACAGGGTCCCTCTCTCTGGGCACAGATTAAAATCCCCCCAAATATTTTGAGTGTTTGGTACTTGGGTACCATTTTGAGCTCTTTACAGGATGGTTCAATGGCACTAAAACCTGGAACCTTCCATACGTGTAATCAGCATTGACAGCTTCTTAAGTAATTCTTCTGCAACCCAGCAAGGTGAACAGAAGAGACTGCCTGTGTTCCTTGGGCAGGTTGGGACCAAACACAGGCCAAGAGATGTTTAAAAGTATTTTCATTAGGCAGCATTTCCAGCTGTACCACTAACACTGTTCAAAATGGAAAGCAATTCTCTTCCTGGCATCATTTCAGAAGATTTAAAATGCATCATTCTAATTACTGCCTGACAAATAATCCTTGAACGCTGGCTGGGAAGTTTGCAGTGCAGACAACAGATATATTATCACCACACTGGTGTGTTGAACTTTCGATGGTGTCTAATATCTCTAGGTTTGAAAGGAGTGAGAGCACCCTTTGCCACCGGCAGGGCACAGCCCCCAGCACACCCACTGAAGGTTCAAACAGTGTGACACAGCTATAAGCCCAAGGTCATTTTGTGGTAAAATAGCCTAGAAGAGTTGCCAAATCCGTCTTTGGACTACTCTTGATCACTTTGGACAGCAACTTCATTCGGTATTTCCAGAAATTCACGGAATTCCTCCACATTAAATTAACTCTTTGCAGTTCCGTTTTTGTTACAGAGCGTCTGCTCTCAGGAAGACAGGGGGTTCCTTTCTCAAGCCCACACATAGATCTGTATCTGTTCCAGCAGCAGAGCTCAACTCAAACTTCTTTAGCGGTCTGAATCATTCATTCTTTTCCCCCTCCCCAACTTCCTGACAGCGACCGGGATACCCAGGCTCCAAATGAGCAGCAGGCACTTTGTCCTGGTGACAGCCACAGCCCCAGAGCGGCTCAGGGGCTGCTGGCTGGGGATGCTCCGTGCCAACGTTCCCAAGCGCTGCCCGTCCCTTGGCTGATTTAAAGCCAAAGCCTAAGCGAGTCCAAGCGAACAAGTGCGATTCACGTGTGGAGAGATCGAAAGAAGTTCCAAGTGGGAAGAGCAGCCCTGAAGAGAGGTAAGAAAGACAGGTTAAAGCTCCCTGTGCCCCTGCAATGCCTCAACTGAACTGAATACTGTAACTGAAAATGTTGCTAGCAGTAACCTCTGGCAGTAAGTGCTTATCACTCAGGCTAGCAATGTGGACTGATTTCATGGTATTCGATTAATTTAAGCCCCACTCATTCTCTCTTTTTTTTTTTTCTTCTAAGAAATAGCTATTTGACATAAACATCTTTGTTTGACATATCACTAGGAGATCTGCTGCTAATTATAAAGCTGAACCCAGATGCTGGTGGAGGAAATTAATCTATGTCCTGCGTAGTTTCTTGGGCTTGTTTTAGTAGGTTTGCCAAATATTTAGTGAAACCCTCATATGCCTTTTATTATCTGGAGATAGATATTAAAGGGCCAAATACTGTTCTTATTCTCACTGGTGTAAACCTAGACAGCTCCATGGAGGGAAATAAATACAGTTACATTACTATGGATTTACACGATGTTAGTCCAGATTTACAGCACCGTAAATCCTCAACAGTGGAACTGAGAAGCTAAACCCAAATACTGCATCGTCTAAATCAGCGCTCTTAGCTGAGAAGCAATTTTGGTTCTGAGCAAAACGCCAATATTCAACGTGCTCTTTGCTACAGTGGCATACAGAAATCACTGTTAGTTTGCAGGTTGTTCTACAGGAAACACCCATGGATTAAGTGGTATTGAGGTAACTGTGTTGAGAGAAGCAAAAACGCTTCATTACACAGCAGTTCAAGCTATGAGCTGATCATTCTCCTGCTTGGCCCACCAGAGTTTCCCAGAGCACACATGAGCCACCGCAGTCCCCGGAGGCACCAAGGGACACTCACACTCCCCCAGAGGAAAAATGGTCCAAGCAAACAAAAAAGAAAACGCACGTTTCAGCTGCATTGCTGATCTCCCCTTTCCCCACCTATTTTTACAACATCATATTTTCCTGTTGCAAAACTGAGAGGTGGAACCATCAAAATAACTGGGTAGCTCCCACACAGAAAAACAAATGGAAGCTTTCAGCTCTAAGCTTTAAACTAACTAAAAACCAATCAAACAAAAAAAAAACCCAACAACCTTTAAACTCGAACTCCCCAAAGTCAACGTTCCCCAAACAGAAGCAAATCTATGTTGTGAAAAGTGTATTTTCCATGAGAAACAAAGCTGACAGAGTATTTCCCACCCTGCTCACAGACAGAACGAAGTAAGCCAGAAGAGCATCCCTGCCTGCCAGCTGACATTTAAGGCAGTAGTATCATTTAAGCAATACAGACCTAAAGACAGGAAATTTCCTAGGGAAAAAAGTAAAAACCCTGCTGAGATGATAAGCTCTGGTACAACGAGTGGCTACGAACCCCAGCTGGTCATCGTTGGCAGGAAATGCCACAGCCCTCAACCGGGGTGATGATTTCAGAAAGAAACCAGATTTTATAAAGTAATAATATATATTTTTAATGTAAACAGATGACGTGTTTTCATCGATGGCATTTGCAGCGCGTCGTTAGCTGTAGTTACCGTGTTGGGAAGGCACCTTTCAGGGAAGCACCGGGTGCTGTGAGCGTGACCCGGCTGCTGCTGGCGGAGGGAAGGGAGCTTTGCAGCAAGAGCCGTCGGTAAGACGCAATTTCCCGTCGTGCGGAACAGGCTGCAGAGCGCAGCTCACGAGTTAAGAGATCCTCAGGGATCCACGTAGATCAAAGGAACTTACGGGAGCCTGAGGCTTGCTGTACAAACTGAGCAAAGTCCAGTTCTCAGCTTGACAGTAATTGAGCGGGACAGATTTTAGGCTAAACAAGTTCCTGCTTTGTGCAGCACTTGGAAGGCCTCCCCGGCTCGTCCCTGCCCACGGACAGTAAGCACCAGCAGCGGAACAAGTTCTCTGCTGAGGGAATCCTCTTGTATTGCAGATTTGAAGAAACTGCCACCAAATAAATCACTCCAGAACATTTATTGTCTCTCTTCCATCCTTTTGCTCCGATATTCTCTGTGGAGCTGTTTGCCACCTCAGTTTGCTCTGCATTGTCCCCAGACTATGCAGGTTTAATTTTCAAGAGTCTTTTCCAAGCCAGGAGGGGCAGAAGTAATTTGCTACATTAGCAGGCAGGTTAAGTATCTTTCCACGCAGCAGCAATTCTTCTCCTTTTTGACAGACATGTCTGCAGCAGAGGGCATGTTCACCTTTGATGTGGCTTTGGAGAGCTCCAGTGCTTTGTGTACTTTTTCAGGCTAAAGCAACAAAACATAATTTGCCTTTCTGCAATGTGGTTCCAACTCAAGCTAGAATTTGGCAAAGCAAAACAATGCTAATAAAGCAAGTGTGAAGGAAATCCGAAGATTCACGATTTGCATGGCAGTATCTTCTGCGCTCCTTTGGACACTAGAGTGAAAATGGGAGCTCAGATTTGCACTGTTCTGCTAAAAGCCCAGCTCCACATCACAGGTCCCAGTTAGTTACCCAAACCTCGCTGTGCAGAGGAAAGCCTTCAGCCAACACCTCGTGCTGCAGCTGCTCACCAGACAAACCGTTCTGCCTTCACAGGGATCTGGGGGACAGAGGTTTTCACCAGAACACCTCTGAGGACAGCGGTAAGAGCACAGAAGCCCCAGGCTATTCTAATGTACACCCCACACATTCACGAATGGAGTCAGGGTGCAGAGGATGCAGTTTACAAACCAGCCCAGTTACCAGTCTGAAGGGAAAGAGAGAGCCAGTGACAGCACCACCTCTCCCTTCTGAACCGCAACAGGGTTTCCAGAATCACAGAAATCCCAGCAGAAATGTGGTTGCCATATATTTAAGAAACCGACTTCAGGTGGGCAACCTGCTCTGACAGATTTTGCATGAACACGCCAAACTGTACTTGCTAACACTTCACATCCAGAAGCAGGTGCACGCATACATGAGCAAGCAGCAAACCAGGATTCCGAGCCCTGATCCAGTTGGAGCTCGATCCAAGGAAGCATGGGCCACTGCCAGGGCTCCAACACGAGGCTTGGCTCTGGAAAGGATGGGAACCACTAGACGACACACTTCTTTGGCACAGGTGGAGCCCAACCCCGGAGATCTGGAAGGCAACCAAAGACAGAGAAGCCACTACAGCCGGCATTCGACACAGCCTCACGCAAGCGTCCTCCTGTAACCTTCTAGCTTCACAAGCATTTGCACAGTGAAACAGCAGCAGCGAACTGCAACATGAAGAGTAATTCTTTCAGAAATCAGTGTGATATACGGCCCTGTAGGATAATTCTTCATACAGGCACATGTTGTCCAGTTATTCTTGTGGTACACTGTTGATTGACAGTCAGTCCACAATGAATGCTATCAGTGTAGTAAGGTAATAGAACTGAAATGTTAACTAAGATTATTGATAGCGCCCTGTATCTAGTCCATTATAATCTCTGCCTACAGATTGTGGAGTTCATAATAGCTAGCAATAAAATATTTTTGTCCATAAGAGAAGATAACCACTGCACGTATACTTTGCTTAAAAGTACTCAATGACTTAGAAATTTCTAAACATAAATGCTCACTCCAACTAATACGGCATTATTGTTTCATAGGGATCTCCTGGCACTGTCCTTTTAGTTACAAATTCTGTTTATTTCAAGGACAACCTAATACAGAGTCATTTAAATTGCTGGCATCTATATCTCTAATAAACTGTAACCCGATAATCAGGGACTATAAAGGATTATTTTTTCTCTTACATTATCACAGAGCAGCTGTAAAAGTACAAAATCCACAGAACCGTGTGTACCCAGTCCTGATGACAAATACAGGGCTTCATCCTTCTGGCCTCAGCAAAACCCTACAGACTGGGGCCTTGCATGACAAGACTCAAAACGGTTTTTCCCCTCAAATATTTACTCATACTTCTTCCTTCTTCAAACCAGATGCCACCCTCCCGCCGCCTCTTCACTTTCAAGAGCGTTTGGCTCTTTGCTTGAGCTGTTCCCGGGCTCTGTACGAGCAGAAACGCGGTGCAGATCGCGCCCGCTGTCACACGTACACCAGGAAGGGACCGGGAGAAGAGCTGCTGCTTCTGTTTTACGAGAGCGCTCTGGGCGTTGGTGTGTACGTACACAAAGCGGCTGTTCTACTTCCTCCTCAAGATGTATTTTATTGACTTATTTATTAGGGTGGACAGAAACACCCTGTTTAGATTCACTTTTATACAGAAATCCAGAGCAGGAGGGGAACTCTGTTTCTCTGTGCTAACACCATGGGAGCACAAGGATGGCCTCATTGAGTTTGCCCTGTGCCCCAGCCAGACCAGGGATCCTCCTCCAAACATTGCTTTAAATGCCACAAATTCCGCATCAGGCCGACGAAAACCTTCTTGTATAATTTGCTTTGCCCGCCTCATTTCCACTTACCCCAAGTGCCAGCCATCAACACCATTTTCCCCACACCTCTGTAAGCTTCTCTTTTCCTTCTCTTGGATGTTTTTTCCCCCTTTCCTTGGCTAAATTCAAGCTACAGGATAAATTTATGGGCGGAATATTGGGAGGGAAATACATCATGGCCCAAAATGAAGGCAGAGCAGATTTGACAGCAAACAAGGCACGTGCTCCTGCTAATCTGGAGAGAACAGTTGCTGCCAGGGCATCTGTGGGCAGCACGGGCTGTCCCATGTGCCACCTCCCCACAGACGGGGACAGCCCCACTCTGCTACCAGATTCTCCTGGCCTTTCCCTTTTGTGAAGGGCAGGGAAAAGAGAGGCCCATGTACAAGCAGTATAAATAAATCCAAACAGACACATAATTAGACTGCCTTTGCAACAATACGAAAACCAGCAAAAACACAAGTCTTCAGTAATAAGTGACATTTTTGGTCTTGAACAAATTATAAGTGCTATGGAATTGAAAGTCAACATTTTCTTTCCATTCACTAGCTCACATTTCTCTTACAATGGAGCCCCTTTAATAGCTAATCGCAGTCACCACATCCAAGGAAGGAACAAGCAAACTGGCCTCCAAGTCTTCAGCTCTGCGAGGTGGCAGCTGCATGAGGGATTTCAGGGAGAAGCTGGACCCAGTCGAGGCACATCGGGGACACCGGGGACAGCTGCAGTCCTGGGGACATTTGTGACAGAACACCCCCCAGAACCAAGGGCTCTGCGATCCACAGCCATCTATGAAGCCAACAGATTCATTAAATGCCCTATCAGATGTAAAACACATTTTGCAAAGCCAATTTCTGCACTGAGGTTAAAAGAAGTCACTGCCAAGTTATTTCAGAGGAATAATGTTTATAGATGGAGACCAATTCCTTTCTCCCTGTTGGAGCTACAGGCACTCGGAGTCAGCGTCAGCCAAAGCAGAATCAGGTTCTGGGTAATTTTAAATTACTGCATTACTGAACCACTAACTAGGTGTGGCAACCAGGTGGAAAAGCTATTAGTAGCAAACAAATAATTTTGGCTACCTGGGACTTAAGAACTCAGGAAAGAGAATAAAAGGGAGAAAAGACATCAAACACAACCAATCACAATAAATGGGTCAGAGTTTAGGAATGCAAAAGCTTGTCATATTCTTTTAATTATAAGGGTAAGTTTAAGAATAAAAGACGCAATTACAGCTGGAAAAACACCTCATTTAAGGACCAAGTGAATAGTTCTATGTCCTGAATCCTTCCAACAGAAACATTTCTAAGCTGGAATATACATATATATATATAAAATATACCATCAGAAACTCAATAACAATTTTTTTAAAACTTCTGACCCACAGAGCGTTCCCTTCCTAAGAACGTATTCTAGGTGTGAAAAATCACTTTGTAAACACATCGTGATTTTACAAAGGCCGTGTGTCGGAGCAGAAGCATTCTCCGGTCGAGCAAAAAAGCAAGACCCATCTGTAGAGCTCCCCAGGTACAGTCACCTGTCCCCAGCCACAGCATCTCCCATGGGCCTGCAGAGACGGGCTGAGCAGCACGGTACCACACACATCCTCCACGAACAGCAGTTAGTTAGTTAGCCTTCGCCTTTCCAAGCTCTGGATCGCATTTCTTCTCATGCCGGTATGAACAGACACTAGGGAAAAACTGCAGACACAACAGCGAGGTTACCCAGGTCCCATGGGAGACAAAAGCCCTTCTACTCCAACTGCAGTGTTGGGGCTTCAGAGCACTGAACAGTTTTCTCTGGATCCTAAGAGTTTTGTAATTTTAAAGTCTGGCCTCAAGGGGGAGATGCCAGAGTTAGGGATCTTCATTGATCAGCATTTGCACGTTGTAATAGTCTTTAAATTCTGGCAGTCCCAAACTGCATTGCCAAGACGATCCTTCTCCTACAATTTCCCTTGGCCTTTGAGCTGTGCTTACAGTGACAACTCCCAGCGACCTTCTGCCGGCTGAACCTGACCATTGCTCGTGAAATACAAACCCACACCCGTGACTTTGTCCCAGTCAATTCTACAAGCCCAACCTAAACCTCATCTTTGTCAGCGGGAGCCCAGAACTGATCCTGTTGGCTGGGTCAGATCTTTGCATCAAGCACACACTGCTTATAGGCACGCCAAGTGCTTTGCAGGATCGTACCCTTGGCTTCCACGAATTTGCAGTGCATCTTTCCACACACAGCTAAAGTAGTAATCTCGCGCTCAATTTTCCACAGTTTGGATCAAAATATAGCTATTTGTTATCCTGCTCTCAGCAGCACGGACATCAACCCAAACCCGTCTCAGCTAAATTGACCTAAACTCTCTGCTGCTTCTTGTGGTGAGTTCCCCATGGCACATTTGGCTTCTCATCAGGAAAAGCTTGGTGCTGTGCATTTCGTGCCATCTATTCCACAGGGCAACATATTTACTGTGTTTACACAACAGAACATGTTTGTAGCGTTCATTTCATCAGGGTGTTCACGCAGTCCATGTCTCTAATAACACATCACGCACCACCGGGCTGCATTGAGGAGCCGGAGACAATACGGAGGAGCCTTGGCTCAAGCTGAGGTCAAAAGCCTACAAATTGTTTTCAGATGAATTCACAGAAGTGGGACAGTTGAGGCTGAGTGTGGTTCAAGCCTGATCTCATCCTTTATCAGAAGATGGACTTTATCCTGTCCATTTACTGTGGCAAAGACGTGCTCCTGCCCTTCAAACTACGTCCACATGGCAAGACCAGCTGTCAAATGGCCTTTCCAAGGGAAAAGAGGGTTCTTCTCAGCATCTTAAAGTTATGGGCAAATGTATTGCCTCATGTACATTCCTCCAAAGTCCTTTTCCCTTAAATGTAAATGTGTGCTGTAACCACGACTGGTATTCTCATACACCTTTTCTCAGGTATCCATAAGCAAACGCTTGAAGCGTTTGTATAGCTGTGCTCTAAACCCAGTCTGACTTGCCTAGGTTTTGCATCACACAAGAAGCTGAGCATTGTATCTAGCTCAGGCATAACACATGAATTTGTTTGGGAGGAGATTGGCGAGTAAATCAGGGGTTAATGTTCTGGTGCTTTTCCAGCAGCCCCCCGCAGAACAGGCAGGTTTTCTCTAAACAAAACCGAAGGGAAGCAGTTCATGGGGAGGACTGGTAAAGCAGCCGAGCAAACAGAAGTCTCAGTGCAGTATCACTTGTCCGTTCAAGCTCTCCACAGATACCAATGGGACAGATGAAATAAGTCATTGTGCTCTCTAAGTGCCCCACCTTCTACTGGCTCAAACTGGAGCTTAAAGGTAACATATACAAACTCCGTAACTCTAGAGGAGATTGACAAAGCAACAGATAATTTGGTTCAACAAAGCAAAGTTATCAGACACTTGCAAAGCCCTAAGCTCACCTGAAGGCACAAAGAACTCAAGAAAGTATCAAAAAAGTTACACAGGGAAAGAGAGAGAATAAAATAAATTCCCCTAATGCACCACAAATATCAACCACCACACACTACCTACAAACCATATGTTTTTCCCATCTGTTCTGTTATCTTCAACTAAATTTATAGTATTTGGGCTATCAGAAGAATTGTCAAGCCTGAGCTGGGCAGGATTATAAAACCTAGGTGTTATTACACTTTAAAAGACATTTTTCCATCCCCCTACCATTCCAGGCACAAGACTATACACTTCTCCTGCTGCCTTCTGGCTCCGATACTACCGAGGATGCTACGCTCGTTCTCAGCTAAGTGGTAGGGAACCCCATGCCCCCCAACAAAATAATAATTCCTCTGCCTTTCAGGTTTTGTGCGTGTCCATCCACGGCACGTTAGCTCTGTCCTGCACGTGTGGCAACAGTGCTGTTAAGAGCACGCACACACAGAGAGAAACCACTTGGAAAAACCCAGCCCTGACTGTCAAGTCAAATAACAGCCCTTTACACTGAACCCTACCCCCTTCGTGCACAACACTCTCCACTTTGTGCATCGCTTGCAGTAGCTGTCTACCTCTCAGCACCTCCATCCAGAAAGCAACGGGGCTCGCACAGCTCCAAAAGCCTCCTAGGAAGCCCACAAACAAGTACAGCAGGGAAGATTCCAGGCTGGTTTTTCACTTGCAAAGGACTACGGTAAACGTAACGATTTTCCGCACAGAAGGTCTTTAAAGAGTGTGCAGAATTCCAATAGGTGTCTCATTACTGCCAAGGCGTGGAGCAAATGGTGCCGCACTCCCGCTGTCCGGCCCACCTGCCCGTGCCAAGCGGCTCTCGGCAGCGCTGCCTCATCTTCTCTCCTTGGCTAAAGAGCTGATTTCTGAACTGTGCTAAAGCTCAGCGGCAATCCCGGGAGAGTGCGGCTCCCGCTTCGCCCCTAAACAGCGCGCACGGAGGAGGCGCTGGCACAGCACCACGGCCCTTCTGCTTCCCGGGGCGGATGGCAGATTGCGATGCCGTTTTCCTCCCGGCCCCTCCGTGATCGTGGCTTTCACCTGTCACAATCAGCAGTCACTTCCAAGCCTGCTGCTGTCACAGAACAGGCAGAGGAGTTCAGAAGGGAGCGAGAAGTGCTGTTTCATTCTTACAAATGATGCTGCACAAAACAGGATTGTAGATATCAATTGGAACTGCGCTTTTTTTAAGGTTTTTTTTCAGCAAAGGGAAGGACCTGCACCAGCGACTCCCACGTACAGGAATATCAGAGCAGGCTACAGAGTCAGTGCCCTCCCTTTCCTTCTCACAATATTCAAGCAAGTCTAAGGCAGGTGGAGCCCCAAACCCCCTGGAGTGCCCTGGGGGTGGTAATTAGGGCAGGCGGGCAAATCCCACTTCTAGGCAGCAATTTCCCTGGCTTTTACTACAAATAGAGCTGCGGAAGCAACAGAGTTTGGGCTTCAGTGGCTGAGCAGAGATACTAAGAAAACAAATTTTACAATAAACAGAAGGTCTGCTCTTGATTAAAAAAAGTTTGGTTTTTAACCCTTTCAGAAAAACCATATAGTTTTTTTAAAAAAATAAACCGTTCTTCCAAAACATTCTGTCCTTCCTTTTCCTTCCTTTTATCTAGACAGAATGGAAAAAAAAATCCACTCATAAATTTGAGTTTGTAAGTTTGAATCATCACTGCAGGAAAAGTGTCCATTTCTATGTTACCAATGCCCTAAACTGAAATGCTTTTATAAGTGCAAAGCAGGGTTTTTTGATACGGGTATAGCTATATGGATATAACGCAAAATATTTCAAGCATTATAGCCAAAACTATTCATGGCATTTGATGGTGCATTTGTTCATCTGTATGTTCAGGAGCGCGCGTATGTACACGCGTAATGCACATATGCAAGAGTGCTCCCTCATGCTCTCTTCATCCAAAACCTGCTTAATCTCATAATTCCTGCCCCAAAGTAAAGCAACGTGCGGTGCTGTGGCAAGGCAGGACACTCGGCCTGTGATCAGCCAGCCAGCCGGAAAGAACAACACCACTGGGGATGCACAGTTTTGCCTTTTCCCACATTGAATGGGGCATTAACTTCAAAGTCTATGATCCCTTAAATCTTTAACAATAATTAATAGGAGAAAGATGACTAATATTTGTGTTTGCCCTTAAACCCGCTCTTGGGGGAGAGAATAAAAGCTCAAAGAAAGTGACATTTTGTGCAAGCAAAGTCAACAATATTAGTTATTCCTCAATTGGTTTGGCTTAACTCCGGTGTTAATGCTTTACTTGGCCTTGTGCTCCCAAGTGGATTGCATTTAGCACTTCAGTTCCTAGAGCATGAAATATTTCACTGCATCGGCCTCCCAGTGCTGACCAGAGCAACCCGAGGGCTGCAGCAACGCCTGCCAGTTGTCACGGGCACCTGCAGCCCCGAGGAACCGTCACAGCCCAGAAGAAATCAGCTCACACCGTTCTTTCACACCAGCCAGAGCCCTGATGGGCAAAGCCAGGTTTATTCCATCCTATGTGCAATAGCCATTTCAAAAGAGGTTGCACAAATAAAAGAGCTCAGAGAGACTAAAAAGATGAACTCTCCAGTTATTCTGTGCCAGCTCCAAACAACCCACGGAAAGAAAAGTGGTAAAGCTGACAATCTTTTCCTACGCTTTCACTGCAGATGCACACAAGGCCGTTTTAAGATGCGTCCGTGCGCGCCACATCTGGCTTTGGTTTGTGCCAGGACACTAAGCCAGGTCAGCAAACCAAGCCCTGCTCCCTCCTGAGCCAGGCACCCAGAACTCGTTCAAGTGCCCTGCAGAGATCACCGGGAAGTTGGGCGATACAGGAATACCCTGTGGTAAAGAGATTTTCCCTTAAGCAGCTCTGCTGAGTGCTCTGCTCATTACATTTCGTCTGACCAATTCAGATTCCTAATAATCAATAGTGGAGCAAAACTGACATGGAAAACAAATGTCCCTTATTTCAGGAGAGCTTGCTGCAAGGACCTGATCCAAAAGCCACTAAGCTAAACGGGAGTCCTCGGATTAGGTTCTTAACAAGTTTCAGATGCTCAGTCATTTGCATCAGTCATTTGCAAAGACAAGAATGAACTTCAAAGAGTTTGATGTAGAACTGAAGTTCCAAGACTTCGGATGCAAACATCCTGGGACTTGTAGGTGTGTTTCCAATCATGAGCAGATGCAGCCTGCAATGAAAGGAAACAGATCCCTAAAGGTTCTCTGTTTTGGAGGCAGAAAGGTCAAAAAAGTGTTGCGTTTTCAGGAGATGGTCAGTTCATTCTCTCACTGATTCTTATCAAACCCTTACACAAGCCAGCCCTGAACCACAAAGACAGGAGCCAAACTACTGGAATTTAATGGCTCGTTCTCCAAAATGTATTGGCTCATAAACATACACTGTGTTCTCATTCAGTGCTAATTTACTTTAACAATAAACTTATTGTGACTTGTATTCCCACTTCAAAGAGAGTTTTTATGTGGCAAATGGGAGGGGCATAAGTGGGAGTTTTCCTCTGGTGAATAAAACAAAGATACAGTAAGGTGAAGAAAAAAGCTCAGTAATTATCCTCGGTAGGGTGTAAGCCTATAAAATAGCAGTGCCTCAAATTATTTGCAGACTTGTCCACATTCGAGAGAAATAAAATCTTTCAGAGGACAACACACCTGTGCCACGGGTAATTGCCCTCGCTTGCAAATGAGAACTGGCCCAACAGATGTTTATTCCACCACACACAGACAGCAAAAGCAGTAGGAGACGCTTTGCCTCTTTGCAGAAGTGGAAAATAATTCTCAAAGACTTTCCTCTGGAAGAGCAACCCAAGAGAAGAGCGGTTTGCAGGATGCTGGACGGGACAAGGTCGGCCTGACTTCCACCCTCCGTGTCACAGCTGCCTGGAAAAAAGCTAAAACAGTTTTTCTTGAAAAAGATCAATATCATTTTGTGCAAACCAAAATGTTTGGGGAAACACGTCGATTATGATAGAATTGTAATGGGGAAATTAGTCCAAACATTCCATTGCAATCATATAATATAGTTAATGCTACAGTAAATATTTACACTGACCCTTTGTAGCCACGCATTTCATATTTAATATGACTATTACATTTAACATTAAATCTAATAGAACAATTCCTAGGGAAATAACCAACATTTCCCTGGGTTTGCTTCACATAAGATGCTGAGATTTTCATTTTTCCCTTCAATTACAAATGAATTTTAATTTTTAAACACTTACACTTCCTGCCAGCCAGGAACGTTGGCTCCTCACCAGCAACAGCCCAAGCTCAGTGCTGGTCACTGGAATTGCTGCGACACCTCCAACTTCTTGCTCCTGACTAGCACATAGTCCACAGCAACTTTTTCCTATTTTGCCCCAGTTTGTCAGTCTGTCCCTGAAGACATTGTTCCCTCCTACCTGCTGAACAAGCTGGTGATCTCCATGTTGCATGCGTCACATACATTCACATGTATCTAACTATACAAAGTTTGTATATCCATTGTCATTATTTAGCCCAGCAAAATACTTCCGGCACTTTGTATCTCTTTCCAGCCTTAGTGGTAGACAGACACGTAAAGCTGTTTGACCAGAGGCACTAAAAGCATGTTTGGAGTAAACACTTGAGGAGCAGTCATTGAAGCCAGCCACCCTCTTTCCTAAGAGCCTGTCACACTTTCTTCCTCTTCCTCGCCTTTTAGTTGACTTCAAGCAATTAATTTTCTGAAATGCCAAGTGCATTTTCTTCCATCGCGCAAACCCACACGTGCTGCCTGGTGTAACCAGCCTCGTTTTCCCATTAGAAATGCTCGAGCTGACCCTGCTTTGCATGTGGAGCTTGGAGTAGACGGTCTCAAGAGGTCCCTTCCAGCCTCAGCTGTTTCCCATCGCAGCAAAAGCAAATCAATGTGGGAGAAAAATCTGAGCAATAAAAACAGTGACTTCCAAAGGAACAAACTCTGTTCTTCCTGCTTCATTCACACTCTGCCGCTGCCCTCTTTTCCAGAATACCCCTAAAGCCGATGCACATCAATCAGCTGGATGCAACTGGGAGTCTTGCCAAAATATTTAGCAGGAGTCTTGCAATATTTGTCAAGCATCTTATAGCACCACCTGTGAGTCAGGTGAATGTGGGAGAATTTTAACCTGCGTTTGGTTAAACCACGCACTGTAAGCTGTCCCAGTTCTGGAGGGCAGGAGTGCTTAAACAGAAGCCCAGTGCACCTGGTTTTTACTCTAAAGCCTCATAATTTTTAAGGCTCTGGTTTGGTGCGTCTGAATTTTAGTCTACCAATAGCTGGGCTTAAGAATATTATCAACTCGGAATGTTTTTGGACATTATGATGTAAAATAAATAGCTTTGCCTTACAACTGTAATCTCTGTATATTGCATACAGTACACATTAAAGTATTTTAACTGTATTAGGAAAGCTAGGACTCAAAGTAAGCTAAAAAAAAGATGTAATTAGTTTCCTTGTATTTGCAGGGTAATTTCAGCAGCTTTTCTCCTCTTGCTTCACCAAAGGACCGTAGCTATGCTAAGACCCCAAAAATCCAGTACCCTCGAGGGGATTTCTGACCAAACTGCACATACACAATGGTTTGAGAACCCCAGATCTGCTTTGGCCACACTGAAGGCTGACAACTGCCTTCCAGATTTTTCCAAATCCTACTTTTCTTTTGTCTCTAGTGACATTTCATTCAGGAGAGGGATGGAGAGCATGCCTTTTGACTTACGTTTCACTGCACAAACACCTCTGTGCTACTTTTAGACCCTTTTGTAAACGTCACAAAGTCACCCACAAGCAGCAGGGATGCCAAGGAGGGAATCTCTGCTGCTTGTGGGTGCAGTCAGGATGTCAATTTATCAAGAGAACTGGTCTGCGATGGTCTACACTGACCATGAAATCGTATTGCTCATTATTTTCCCCTCTATCTGCGCTTCCTACTAATCATGACAATCCACAAGGAAGCGAGGCTTGACACTTATAATATTATTATCCCAATTCTTATGTTTTCTTAGGAAGTTAGAAATAATAAAATCAAAAGCCTCAAAACAACTGGTATTTTAACTAATTCCCCACCTCAAAAACACATATGGCCCATTTTCTCCGTTAGCAACGGTGGGAGAACTGACTTGACTTAGAAACACCACTCTCATCAAGAATTCCCCTGAAAGTGTTCACAATCTTTCGCTGCTGAGAACACGGAGTGTCTGTTCCTGCCACAAATGGGTGCTGGTTCTCTATAATTTTGACCTTATGGTTATTCCTGTGCCATTGGGGTGGGCTGGCCTGAGCAGAGGAGCAGCAAGAGGTCCTAAATTTGGCAAATGAGAAAAGGGAGACTTAAAGGAGATGCTACGGACACTTCTGCCAGCCCTCTGGACTGAAGATGGCAGAGCAGGCTATCAAGGGGCCTTGCAAGGTAAGCAACAGCTCCAAACCAGGGGACACAGCCTTGGACAGCAAATAATCTGCACCCAGGTCCCCCTTGTGCTGTCGGTGTTTCCGTGTGCTGTCACGCTGTTAAGCACGCCAAGAAGCTACAGCTAATGAGGGTACATATGTACACTTGGGCTCTTCCCTTCAGCTGCAGCACGGAAATATCCCCAGGTGACCCGTGCCTCAGTTTTTCTGTAAATAAAACCTACCTGTAATAGGACTTCTGTACACCATACCTACACCTGAAAGGTGCTGAGATAGCAGGAACGGGGGGGTGTAGGAGTACAGCTGTGACACGTTCTGCAGCTGACCCAGCAACGCCAGGGTGAAGGTACGAACTGCCACCGACTGACAGAATTAGCTTGTATGTTCAGACCTAACCATCAAGGCTAAAAAAAAAAAAAAAAGAAGTGTTGTAGTAAAAGAACAATCCAATTCTCTTACACATTTTCTGCTTCCACAGAAAGCTTTATCTAGCATTAATGTCAGTGATAGGACAAATAGGTGTTTGTCTTAGGAAAGGTCCAGTAGCAAAGGTAAAGTGTACCTCTGCCATTTAAAAAGACATGCTGGCTGTAGGAGGAGAAAGGAGCGCTTGTTGTACCATCAGGTGAACATTTATTTGCTGCATCTTTAAACTGTGGCGCCCTGTATCAGAAGACATCCCAGCCTACCTGGGTCTTTCCTGTCACGTATGCAACTTGCTAGTTAATGAGTTACTTAATAGCTCATAAAGTGTCCCTTAGGCTCCCCTCAAACTACAACCCCTCCCAGGCAGCAAACCAAGCATTGATTACACTTGGAGGTACTTTTCATATCAAATGTCAGAAAGCAGAAGACAGACTGTGCTAAGAACTATTAAATTAATTCCTGATACTTTTTGCTGGGGTTGCGGGGGGGAAGATGTTCTCCCTGTCTGCATGTTCAGGGACAGGGCCTTTGAGAGTGCTCTTCCATTTTGTCACTGAAATGTGGAGAGACAATAGAACTGTGTGACCACCGCACAACATTTCAGCCCAAGCTTTCCACCAGGTAAACCAAGACCCAGTTTCTGTGTTCCTGGCTGTTGGGCACAGCTCGCACAGCCCGCAGCAGGAGGGGAGCGCAGCAGAAGCTAAGCTGGCTTTCCTGCGGAGCAAAGGCCACAATCCATTGGCACCATAACCCAGCTAAAGTGTCTGGATGGACTTTGAAATGTGTCAGAAAACGGGAAAGTTTGCAAATTAACTTGGATGTTACATCCCAGTCAGCCAGTGTAGAGTACATTAAATGCTACCAGGGAGTGTGTCATAGAGCACACACGATGGAGGACGTTTAATGTTAACATCTGTACTTACAGGGTCACTGGCAATAACAAGTGGTTATCTAAGTGACTGATGACCCCCAATCCCAAGGCTGCCAGTGCCTTCAGATTTGCGGTTATGTCCTACTAATAATACACAAATCCTCACTAAGAAATCTATTAAGACTAGAGTATCTCATCAATAGTAGAATACAGTAAGGTTATGAACTACAAAAAAAAAAAAGCATAAGAATTTGAAACTATCTAGCATGTACTCTTAGGGTGTTATCATTCTATCCTAAAGGGTCTTATTCCAGGAGAGATTTTGTCCAAAGGAGTATTTTGCATGTAGTGACTTATGGATATGCAATGTGTGCCTAAGCAAGTATACTAAGTAATGAATGATGTCTTAGTAGGGAATTCAGTGCACTTACTGGAAGAAGGTTTTCCAGACAACTGTGAATTCAACTGTTACATTAGATTTATAAAATACTTCAAGAGTCAACATTTCTTTACAGTGTATCCTTGCTGTATTTCATAGATTCAGCACTGCATGCAAAGCATAGATGACAAATGATGCATGCTCACGAGCAAGTAGCTTCTATGTAAACATGGCAGTCACCATGGCTTCACCAAAGGGAAGTCGTGCTTAACCAACCTCAGAGCCTTTTATGAGGACACAACGAGGTGGATAGATGATGGTAAAGCCGCGGATGTGGTCTATCTTCATTTCAGTAAAGCATTTGACACAGTGTCCCACAGCATCCTTGCTGCTAAACTGAGGAAGTGTGGTCTGGATGATCAGGTAGTGAGGTGGACCGGGAACTGGCTGAAGGAAAGAAGCCAGAGAATCGTAGTCAATGGGGCGGAGTCCAGTTGGAAGCCAGTAACTAGTGGAGTGCCTCAAGGGTCAGTACTGGGACCAGTATTATTGAATATATTCATCAATGACTTGGATGAGGAAAAAGAGTGCACTGTCAGCAAGTTTGCTGATGACACCAAGCTGGGAGGAGTGGCTGGCACTGGAGGCTGTGCTGCCATCAGAGACCT
>VWYH01001147.1:915492-947141 GCA_013399365.1 Pampusana beccarii | reverse complement strand
GGAGAAGAGGAGACTGAGGGGTGACCTCATTCATGGGGATCAATATGGAAAGGGGCAGTGTCAGGAGGATGGAGCCAGGCTCTTCTGGGTGACAACCAGTGACAGGACAAGGGGCAATGGGTGCAAACTGGAACACAGGAGGTTCCACTTAAAGATGAGAAGAAACTTCTTCCTGGTGAGGGTGGCAGAGCCTGGCCCAGGCTGCCCAGGGAGGTTGTGGAGTCTCCTTCTGTGCAGCCATTCAAACCCGCCTGGACACCTTCCTGTGTAACCTCATCTGGGTGTTCCTGCTCCGGGGGATTGCACTGGATGAGCTTTCCAGGTCCCTTCCAACCTCTGACATTCTGTGATATGTTCTCTGAACACCTGCACTATACCTGCGCTTGCAAGGCACACAGTTTGCAGCATTCAATGTTCCTTCACTTTCTGAAGATTTATGGGCTGTTTTAACAAGGGAATTAAATACCCTTTTCAGTAATAATCTCTCCTTCCTCTCAGCTTTCTGGAAAACTTCGTTGATAACTTTTGATTATTTTTGCAACCAAGCCATAAAATGCACACAGTTAAAGGCAGTATTAAGGTGGCTTTTGTCTTCATCCTTTGTTTCCACAAGAACAAGCTCCATTGACCCAAGAACCTTCCAAGCAGTAGCAGTTCAGCCCTGTCAGCATGCACGGCTGTGCTGCTGGAGCTGCAGAGGCCTCCAGGGCCAGGCACTTCAGCGCGATGCCAGCAATGACATCAGCCCCCAGCGATCCTTCGGGAGAACCTCAACAAGTCTGGATCAGGCTGAGCAGATCTGGATGAGTGCCGGCGTGTGGTCAGGCAGAGCTTTCCAAGAGCACGGCAAGAATCCTGTCCCACCGCAGGCTCACGGGAGCGCAGCATCCTGCGTGTCTGCAAACGCGGCCCTGGGGCCCAAGCGCATCCGCCTGGAGAGACATGTGCCTCCAGTACAGCTGCGGGGAACCAATTCTTGCTGCTTCTGCAGGGCACTGTTTCAACACTCACACTTGTGAGTTCCTTTTACCCTTGTGGTGAGAAAGATTGTCTAGAACAGAGGTGTCAAACTCATTTTCACCAGGGCCACAGCAGCCTCGCGGTTGCCTTCAAAGGGTCAAATGTGATTTTAGGACTCTATAAAGGTAACCACTCCAGAGTGGAAGAGGTCAATGAGCTGCAGAACCGCACCACGCAGGGCAGCTTTTCCCAAGGAAAGAAGCAGGTTGGCTTTGAAAGCATCGTGATACATTTAACCAAGTTGACAGAACGGGGAAAAAAGAGCAAGAAAATAAACTCAAGGCAAATGGCATTTGATCTGGAAATTATTAATATTTGAGACAATAAAGACAGACCCCCTGAATACTATTTGCATAGAATCCCTCCTCAGAGCCAAACCACGCTTTAAAGCACTTCATCTCGAAAGAGTACTGCGAATTGAAACAGAACTGCTACCAGGACTAGAGGGTTGTGGTGCCAGAAGATGTCAGATTGAACACGAAACAGAATTTTCATTCTTTTGTGTACTCCATAAATATTAACAACTTGACACCCCATAATGAAAGCAAAATGCACTTAAGCATGTGCAGAAAAACCAAACTAGCCAACCATTCTTCTTTTAGGATTGCAGTTAGAAATTAGTTGTAGAGGTCAGAGTTTTCCAGCATCACTGTAGGTTGGGATTAACTCCATGGTCATTGAGGAGGATTTGGCCTCGCGTGGTGCAAGAGGATTGCAAACACCACGAGACAGCAACCCCGGCCTTCCAACCCTTTGCTGGATGGAAGCAGCTGCCAAATCCTGAAGTCAGCCAAGGCAAGAACTTCCACCCTCTAAGACATGCAACAAAAAAGAAGTACTAACTGTAAGCAGGGGGGGGAAACGGGCTGTTTGGGTTTGACTTAGAATATACACAAATCATGGGATAGTCCGAATTCCGTGTTTTCCTCCAAGCATCTTTCAACAAATTTTTCTATATACCCCTTGGAGAGCGCTGAAGAGGGCGGGAAATTGCCTCTGTGTGAGGAAAGTAGTGGGGAATCAAAATAGGGATATATTTGTTTCAATTTTTCCCCCACCCTGCAGACCAGCAAGGGCTTTTGCACGCACTATGAGCAAATAAACATTTATAAACATTTATGTTATTGCCAAATAGCGCGGAATTCCATTATAGCACTGAGAAGGGCACAAGTTGCTAAAATACAGCTCTGTAGTACCTTGCTGCTCCTTTTAAAAATAAATTTTAAAAGAACAATATTTATATCATCACATCTACCAGTGCCTTCACATAATTTTCTTCCACAAATTTCAGAGCCAACTTCAGGAATCAAAATAACAATTAAAGGGGCAATGGCATATCAGGCAATAAGAGTATTCCACAGTCTATCACAAACTTCTGCAACGAGTCCCTAGAAATTATTTGGGGCCCCAGCTACTGCCATAGTCCTGACTCTTTCTTTAGCATAACTTTGGAAACACTGACCTTACCCATACCATCAAACACAGCCCCCAGGAGCACCTTCTGTCCGAGTCTCAGACCCTCCTGAAGTGAACCCAGCCCTGCCTGGAAAGTCCTACCATCTCCGACTGAGACAAATTGTACTTTTGTGCGTTGGTAAATACAAACTGTGGGTGTACCCCCCCTCCAAGGAACGGTTAGAGCTCTGCAGTGCTCCTAATCTCTAAATTGTTGAGGTAATTTCATTTGACTTTGCTGATAGATCAGGAATGTATTTTGCAGAATCATTTACTGATTGCCCATTTCATTCCTTTTGAAGTATTCCCAGAAAGGGGAGGAAAGGACAGGGACGTTTTGTTCTATATTGTCTTTACCTGCAACCATTAAGATATTTGTCTTTAGGTCTTGTTCAGATTTCTTCTCCCAGCAAAGGAGGGTAATTACTCTCTCTCTCTCTCTTTCTCCACTTCTTGCTGCCCACCACTGCCCTTCCTGCTCCCCCAGCAGCTGCTTTAGGAGGACATGCAGGAGCAGCTGGTCAAGGAGCATCCAGGGGACCCGTTGACCCCAACAGAAGTAACTCTCACCAATGTGTCTGGAAGAGGCACACAAACCACCTCTTGCACCATCACCCTTTCAAAACTCCTGCCACAACGGCGCTCTGAGCTCCCCCCGTTGCCTGTGCAACATACTTCCATACTGACCATTCCAGAAAGCACTTCTACGTTTAAGACTCAAAAAGCCCCAAGAAGAGCAACAAAAAGATAGAAAAAGAGCTGTAGAGAATTTTGCCACAGTTGTGCAGGTATTTTACTGCCCAGCCTGTGACACGTCCAGGTTAGGAGCTTCTACCTTAACCCCAGCCACTGGAGCCCAGCAGCCTGTCCTACCCAGCAGATGCTGTTACCAGGGCTCAGGATGACTTGATCTAACTTTTATATAAAGTACATAAGAACGAGATAAATACATTTTATATGAGAGATAAACGCGTGTGGTTTTAAATTAGCTCGTTCCACAAACATAGGCTATTGAACTGCCCCGTGTGTACATGGGGAAGGCAGCAACGGCCAAGTGTGCGCGTAGGAGTGTGTGTCGTGAAAAGGGGAGCTGCATCAATAGGGAATCCGTAAATACTCAGTGCCTGGGCTTCGGGATGCAGCAAAAGCCACAGGGGGATCTCCTCAGGTCAGTGTGTAATGCTCTACAGTTTAATGATATATATCCTTGCATCATTAAATCTGCTATCTGCTTAGCTGCAGCTACTAGCTGAGCACTCCCTTGGAAAACCTATGGTGTTACATACTCAAGTGTTTGAAATTCAATAGATGTTGGTCACTGAAGTCCCACAGGGCCCAGCTCAGGAGCACGTTCTCAATTTCTATGCATCTTCACCTTTATGCATGTGCTTAAAATGACTGAATAGCACTGGGTTGCATTATGAGTGTCACCAAAAATGATGCATTAAATATGCTTCCCCTGAACCAGCCTCAGACAATCGCAGCTTTTTACCAGAGGAAATTTGAGTAAATCAAATTTTTAAAAGTTACGAAACCTTTTAAATAGACAGCCAAATTATTCTATTGAACTTTTTGATATGTACTAAAACCACATTTTTAAAAAATATTACAATTTGGTAATTTAATTTAAACCATCCATGAAAACAAAGGATTTAACTGCAGTGCAGTTAATGATTCCAATAAAAAACCAACCAAACAACCCTAGCTGTTTACATGTTTGACACAGAGACTTTTCCTGGCCCCTTTTAGCTGTCCATACAATACATTGTTAAGTTAACACTTAATAACATCAGATTAATATATAACAGCGAGAGGCTGTATTGCAGTCTCATTTGCTCTATTTAGCAAGTTCTATTAAATTCTGTTTTTCTCTCTTGGAAGATCGTAAATATACCAGTGTTCACCTCTGAGAATGAAAGTCTAAAGTGCAACTTAATACGGGCAAATCATTTTGCAAGTAATTTGTGACCCTTGATTCGAAATCCCATTAGAAGTACCTATTCTGCTAAATGGGGGATGTGAGGCCAGCTGGAGCATGAAGCAGAAGAGTGTGTTGCCCACTTCTCCCTCTGCAAGGCTGTGAACCCGACCGAGGGCAGGCTGGTCCCACACAAACACCGCTGGCCATGAACTCCTTGGCTTCTTGAGGAATATCGCTGTGCTGGCTGTGGATGTTAGATGTTAGAAAATTCCCAGACCAAGAAGCACTCTGACATACTGAAACTGCTATGAGTTGCTCAGGGCTAGAGCCCACACGTGCCAGACAACAGGTAACTTTAAGATGGACTAACATAATAACAAGCACCCCGTTCTCCACATGGTTCAGTGGGAGATTTCTGCTAGAGTTACTTGGGAGCAGCTACGAATTGAGGTTCCCAGCTTTATAGCGGTCCACAGGGGTATGAGTATTTTATGCTTTAGTAGCGTCTAAACACTAGTTCTCCTGGTAAGTCGCTGATGTGCTCAGTCCTTAAGATTTAAAGCCCGTGTTATAGGAACAGGAAAACCAAATCCCCAAACAAACAGGTGTAGGAGGAGAAAATACATTCTGGCTAGAACTTCAGCACGGATACAGCTCTCTTCTTAACACCTGGAGAAACACCTTCAAATATATGAAAGAACTATAAACAAAGCTACAAATACGTCTATGTTTGAGTAGCAGTGAGAGAGCAGAACTCCTGCAAGTGCACTCCTGACAGTCCTGACCTACATTCAGTGTTTGAGGGGGTGAGGGGTGCATCATAGCTTCCCTGCTAGCATCCAAACTCTTTCACAGGACTTGTTATTGCAAACCACTTAGTGCCTCAGATTTGCACCCAAACTCCCACAGAATATAGGCACTCTCAGGCATGAAGTTTAGTTCAGGTCTAGCTCTAACATGTATACATTTTTGCCAGTTGGTCAAAGTATAATGTAATAAATTATAGCAATTCAGCAGCAATTGAGCATGCATTTTTACACAATATTGTAATAAACACAAATGAAGAGATAATTTCTAGACACATCTTTTCTTTCTAAAACACAAACATATTCGTGATATATTCTAGATGAGGTGAATTGATACAGTTGCAACATTACCAGATCTCTCCTGCCTCATACTGAGGTTCAGCCAGAAGAACCTGAAGCTTTGCTGTGACAGAGCACGGAAAGCCTCCGCGCACTTTAATTCCAGGTGGCTATGCTACAAATGCCAAGTACAACTGAGCACCCACCGATGTACAGCTACCCAAACACAGGAATACATTTCTAGGCCAGATTCTCCACCATCTCAATGGATTTGTTTGCCCAGAGATTCCTCGGTGTCTCCAGATGAAGTTTAAGCATTCCTCCCCTTTGCAGGTGCTACCAGCAAAAGTTAATTCCACTTTCCTATACACACTGCACTTACACCGAGATCCAGCTCTCCAGAATCTATTAAGCACAGCACATAATTTAACAGGGATGCTGTAGATTTAATAAGACACTGATTACACACAATTGCAGAAGACATGCAACTATAATATTGATATGGGGTGGATCACACGGCTGTGAAGTTGCAGAGACATTCCATAATCAATTGGCATTTAACATTACAGCTTGCTGGCCTACAGGATCTCTGTCAAATGCATAATTGGGAGCTGTAATTAAAGGACTACCCGCAGCTTTGTAAGGAGCTAAAGACCAAAAGCCTGCAACAACTGAAAAGAGATGCATTTTGTCACATTCTTATTACCCTCAGATTCACTATGAGCAGTAGTCACATGCTAATTACAGGTCTCTCGCAACAGCACACTTTCGCTAACAGTAATAACTCGAGTTCAGAGACATGTTTGCAGTTTACTGTATCATCATAAAAGCTAAAGGTGTTATTTGCCACAGACTCGGAAGGTGTCTCTGAAAGCATTTTTGTTCAGCTCCCTTTCCAGCTAGCAGAAATCCTGAGTTCTCCACATTTGGCACTGTGTAACGTGTCAGAGGAAGAGAGACTGAATCCTAATGTGCAAACCAATGAGTATACATTTATTTACCAGTGGAAATTACATATTAACAGCTGTTAATACACAAGTATAGCTGAATAGCTAATTCTGAAGCTTGCCTGTCTTTTCTTGATTTTCAGCTCGGTCCATATCACCTTAGGCACTTGTGCGCTGCTTCTAAAAGGATCCAAAAAAGATCCTCTCAGAGAAGCAAAACATGTAACATTTCAGTCAGGATCCACAGCTCTCCAGAAAAAGGAGAAAAACCACTTATCCACATTAATGAAGAAGAGAGCTGAGTCTGCATAACCAGGGCTCATATTTCATATTATTATGTATGCTAAACTTACTGTTTATAGCATAGATGTACCTAGAGCCTTTAGTTCTGACCACTGCACATTTGAAGGCACATGGGTTTCGATTTTAAGCAGTTGTAGAACAAAGCTAATCTCACTCTGGAGCTAAAATAATAATATAAGCAAGACTCTTTCATATCAGAAATCCTTCACATGTTTGTTATTACATGAATCCTCTGGAATATTTTCTAGCAGAAATACTTGGCACAGTAAAAAAGTTCCAATGTATTCATTCAGTTTAAAAAAAGAAAAATCAAGCTAAGATCGCAAGGCTCGTGATACAGTCATATCCCCGAATATAACCCGAGACTCAGACAAACCAGTAGTAGGAGGACCATATATACTTAGCGACTAGGTTGTCAGCGTGAAAACCTCAAGTGGGTTGTAAGTGTAGGGTTGACTGGCTTTGGGTTTTTTATATTTGCTGATTCAGCTCTGACGATCAGGGATGTTGCTCAATTTCACTAAGCAGACTAAATCAACTGATTTCATATTTATTTCAGCTTTGTTTGCTTTATCTCAATCCATTTGGCTGATAACTAAGCCTGGCAAGAAGCACTGGCATTTTCTTTAACGATCTTCTTCTCCAAATACGATCGTGCTCATTTTCAACACCCTTGAAACCAGACATGCACAAAACCAGACACAGACAAAAAAGACCCCAACTACATCCATTAAAAGTTAGAAATGCTCCATATGCCGTGCAAAGCCAGCACTAGAGGCACTTGGTCCACAGGGGAGACTTTTATGCTAGTGTCAATAGCCAAATGCACTTCCAAACAGACAAATAATTCGGGGGTTTGTTTGCTTGGGTTTGGAAGGTTTTGTTAAGTGTCCATTAATGACAAAACAATTCACCCCATGTTTTCCTTCAAGCCTGGCTGTACGCCACACATTGACCTTGCCCACAGTTGCTGGTCACTATTAATCAGAAACAGCTCCTCTTTTCCCTCCGTTCAGAAAACCTGACCCTTAAGCGGCCTTGGTGCCATTTTCGGAGTGCCAGTTCAATAAACTAGGGACCAGATTTTATTTTTTTAAAGGTCTACTGCTGTTTTGAAATTTCATAAGCAGTGAAAAGTGACATCACTTTTCTAACATATGTTCCTAACCAGAAGTGGTAGGAATTTCAAAGCACACTCAGCATTGGTCTCTTTTCCCACTGAATCAACAGTCAGACTTCTATTGACCCTAACAGGAACTGAATTTGGTAAGTATTGTGAAAGCCTCACTCAAAGTAGAGCAATTAAGGAGTTAGATGAAAGCAGCAGAGTCTCCCGGATTTCAGGATTAAAAGCAGCACAGGACTCTTCACCTTGTTTCTCTTTCCCCATTTTCGACCAGCATTGCTTGGGCTTCTCAGCCAGAGTCCACCTCTGCACAGCAAGCAGGTATAGTCAGGGGCTACAGAAGTCAGAGCCCTCCTGCTTTCCAAAGGCTCTCTGACCTTCCTACACAGTATGAAATATTAATAATAATAATAATAACAACAACAACAACAATAATAATAATGCACTGTTTTGATAGAAACAAAATGGTTGTTCAAAAAGTTCCGCTAATTTCACAAAGATGCATGATAATGTTTCACATATGGCTCCTTGCCTTTTAATAACAAGAAATTGAACACACATTTCAAGACACAAGTTTTGTTGATATGCTGCTGATAGTCCAGAGTAACTGTTTGCCTTGTGGTTTTAATTATTCTAAAGACAGCCCAGGGATCATTCACCCAGAGCTAATGGGTTTATGGGCTCTTTAAGAAGCATGATAAGCCCACAGATGTGGCAGCAAATGGCACCGGGTCAGTGCTACCATGGGGGCCTCTACTCTGGGGGATGAGAAGGTGGTAGGGAAGGGTTTATCCTGCAGCCTCATAATTATCACATGGCCGTTAGGATAGTTGTGCTCTGTGTAAACATCCCTGTGTTCTCTGGAGGGGACTCTGATCTGGAGAGCACAGTCCACAGCCCCAGGAGCTGGTTCCTAGCTTCACAGCAGCATTCCCAAGGACAGGGCTGGACCACTCACGCCTTGAGGGTCAGTCTCCAGTTCTTCCTGCAGCGAAAGAGCCTGGCACTTGTCCCCAGCAGCCCACCCCACCTGCACTAGCCTGTCTCCAAACAGCTAGAATACCCCAGGAGACCACAGCTGGTGTGCTGTCCCCATGCGGTGCCTGCCTTGCCAACACCTCACACCAGCCCTGGGCCTGTCTGAGCTGGGATGGAAGCAGAGCAGCTGGAAAAGGACAGGCTGCAACTAGTTACACCAGCTAAAATGACAACACTTTGGCTGTGAAAATAGGTTTCTGTTGCCATTAAGTCTTGTGCCAGGAACCTGACCAAGTTGGTGACAATGCTGTGCCACCAACTGCCTTGGGGATGTGGGGAAAAGTGCCTGTAGCTCATGTGTTTACAAAGAGGGAACATGCCTGGGCCCCTCTGGAGCAAGAGGGACCACTCCTCCCACGGCTGCAGCTTCCCAGTTGCAGTGCTTTTACCTGGATAACAAATCAAAAGGATTTTAAACTACATCAGGATATTTTAGGCCCAGCTCTCATTTAACACTGACCTAGCACAAAGCCACTATTCCTGGATCACACCAGTAAAAAGGTGGGTAGGAATCTGGCTCCTTCTATATAGGCTGTGTTACACAATGTTAAGCATAATTTCTTTTATAACACTACCTGTTATTCATTCTAGAAAACAATTTATATTTTAGGGATTAAACATAACCAAACGTATCGTATAAATCCTGGAAACATCTTGAATGCAGAAGATGATTTTATCCAGAACATGAAAAGTACAGGCAGAGAACACAGGAAGCCCTAGGAGGCAGAAGCCAACAGTATCTTAGGTTTCAGAGTTAACAACAGATTTGAAGTGCCTGAAAATGCAACAGGTTGACTCCCCCTGCACCAGGAGAAAGTAGGAGGCCAGCAGCTTCATGGACACCAACACAACTGCCCCTCCTGCTAGGGGCAGGAGGAGAACCAGGCTCCCAGCTGCAAAGAAATCCTTGCAGTCTATGTAGACCTTAAGAAAGAGATCAGACCTGCCACATTAGAAGTTTCTCCTTCTTTGCAAGAGACCCTATCAATTTTGCAGAGGTTTTCAGCCCATTATCACATTACAGGTAGGCAGTTGTCATAATGCATTAGATCTAAGCGAGGCTGACAGCATAACTGCGGGCTAGCTCCAGGCTTGGCAGTCTGTGCAGCACCTGCAGGCACAGGACCAGAGCTGCTCCATCAAGAGACAGGCTGGCGTAATCTGCTGTGAATCACTTTGAATTGCTGCCCTTAATTGACAGTGCACTCAAGACCTGGCCTGCTATGTAGACAAAAGCCTCAAAGTCCTAGCACACACACAGTCCTGCCAGGAACCTGCTTGCCCTCAGAAGATCAACAGCTTGAGACCCACCTTTCATTTTGCTCTGCTCCGTCACTACTGCAGGCTGGCCATCATCACAAGAATAAGCAAGAACAATGTTTCTCCTGAAAACTGTTGAAGTTTCTGGCAGCGGGGGAAGGCACATCAACATCCTGCTACCTTGAGAAAAGGAGAGGGCACACGCATACCTGACACAGGGTCACAAAAGCCCAGACTCTGATGCCCCAACCAGTATCAAAGTGCTCAAGGACCTCAGGGGATGGCAACCGCTTCCCTCTCTGGGGATACCAGCATTCTGACACATCGTTCAGGCTTCACAGCAACTTTCCTTATAGAGAACGAGGGAAAATACATCTGAACAATACAGAAAGCAGAAGACAGAAGTCATGATTGTAATCCTTGCGCTCGAGCATGAGCCTAATCCTGCTCCCTCCAAGCCAGCAAGCGTCTGCTAGAGATTTAAACAGGCAGCTGCTTAAGCTGCCTTGGCCAAGATGAAGAGGATTCCTCTTTTCCTACTGCTGTCTCAAGTCACCTCCTAAGGAAACTTCCACCTCCTTGTGTGCCAAGATAAACTGTAAGCCGGGCACCTCCTCTGGCTTCAGGGTTTGTTGTTCTCATTGATGTCAGAATCGTAACGGGCTTTTAGAACCAAATTCTTATTTATGCTGTGCTGGAAGCATCAAGAAACTGAAACTGAAAGTGCTCAAATACCTAGCCCCTGTGATGCCAATAAAGGATGTAGAGAGGCCAGAACACAAAGGGTATTCAGGTCTTAGAAGTCTTTTTTTTTTTTTTTTTTTAAATTAAAGTTCCAAAAACATTTGCTGAAAAGATTAGGGGGCAACATTGCTGAGGAGAGTGGAGGGAGGTATGTTCTTGCTGTTGAGCCAAGCCCATTCTCTGCCACAGATGCAGTTGTTTGCTTCCTGGTGAGAAGCCAGCTGAAAGAAAAGCCATAAAGAGATCCCATGGCCAAAGGAGCGGTTTCGGTGACCAGCCAAACCCTTCTCCTCACTCTTTTAAAGCCTGCAGGGCCCAGACTACAGTACCTGACCAGAGCGAGAGCAGCTTGCTCAGAGCCATGGGACCTACCCAGGGTTGGATGCTGCATCCTGCACCAGCTCTGCCTCCCTCAGCATCCCCCGGGACCAGCCCAACCTCTTCGGGATTTGTTCAGCCCCGCACATTCATTTCAAGGGCTGATTTGCAAGAGGGACCACCAGCAACCAATGTCAGATCTGGTTTAGGACTTGGTTTGAAGGCATTTAGATAGAAGAATAATTGCACAGGGATGTGGTTTACTCTGGAGAAATAAAGGCTGTGTTTAAATGTCTGAAATTCCTGGTGACTCTAATAATTGCAACCTCCACCCCAATAAAATGCACAAATAATGTTATTGAAACTTTTCCAATCAAAAGGTATTATTTTTGGTTTAAAACAGATGCAGTAGTCAGTATTTAAAAGGAAGACGTCTGGGCGGGCTTACCTCTATTTCAAGGGAAAACTACTGGAACGTTGGTTTAGTCTTTCTGTGTTTTTATAGCCTTCTTATTACAACATTATAACCTTCACACAGTTCCTCTGTTGCTTTTGCGAACCAACTGGAGAGTAGCTCTACAATCACGCACTGAAGAGGTTTTATGACGTTAAGGTGTGTTTAAGAGCTGACCTGGTAAGCCACCACATCCCTGGAGAAGCACTATCTCCGCAGTAGCTGAGCACCCTCAGCACCATCCTGCATCAGCCCGACGGGCCCCAGCACTGCTCCAGGCATGGCTATTGCACCAGCCTAGCAGGCATCAAATTAATTCGGGAATTTAAGTGCCCCCTGCCAATTTTGACTTGGAGGATCACAGGGCTACATGACAATGGCTTGTAGGTTCAAGACGATACTTGCAGCGGCATCTTGATTCTGCAAGATGCATCCAGGCACCTACTAGTAAGTCTGAGAAGGTATAAGCTGGTAAAGTGCTCACCTGCAGCTTTAAGTGCTTAAATATCAAGTGCCTGCATCTCTTCTGAAAAGAGAGCTCAGGATCCCCAGAACTCAGGGAATTTTGCCTTGAGCTTTCTGTTGACCCGCATTGCTCACATGAGCAAAGTCAGATGCATCTCACAGAAGCTGGCAGAAATTGGGCCAGTGTTTCATGATTCATGTGCCTATAGGATTAGCTATAATTAGCATCTTCAAGTAAGACAATAACTGTATCATTCCATTGCACTCCATGGATGCAGTATCAGCACATATGGAAGACATTTATTACTATAAATATTCGGGCACTTGATAGTTATCCAAAAATATAAAATCAGGTTAATCATTCTATCCTATAATCTCTGGCAAGAGATTTGAACTCAGGTTTTTCTGGCTCAGCTTAAGGTTTTACATATATGATCGCTTTTGCCAGCTGGCAGCACTAAAAATCTTAGGCTGAAGTAGTTCTCCAGCAGCCAAATCAGTAATGTTACAGAGCTTAGCTTTTTGCAAGCCATATACTACCTAAAGATATCTTGCTGTTGCGTAGATCTACGAAAGTTTATGTAGGACAGGTAAAAGAATTACTTTTCTTTTCAGAGTTAATCATTAACATCTCTTAGGGAAATAAACAACTGTGGCTATTGTCTTATTTCCAAAGGTTGCCCTAGGGCAGATTAAATACTGATTGCATTTGCCCTATAATACAAGGGCAGCTATACTATCCCCGCACGCATATGTGTAAAATTGTTTCCAAAAATAAGCTGGAAGAGGAAATCTCTAAAGAATGCATAACTACCCATCAGAGCAAAGGCATGGGAGAATAAACTAACAAACTTCCCTTTTACAAAACCACTCAGCAACATCAGCACCAGCGGTTATTCAGCTTCCAGTAACGCAGCACACCATCCTGGACTCATCAAGTCTCCACAAATGCAATAAAATTCAATGGCCGTTTTACAGTCTCCTATTAGGTGTCATAAAAGCCACAAGAGCCATGTATTCCTCCCCAGCCCGGCTCTTCAAGGGAAACTACTGGGGTTTCAGTGCACACAGGTCCATGATTTGTGAAGTTCCAGCAAATACAGGCCCACCCTTGGCTCCTGGACCTCTCCCAGCCCACCTGTGCCATCACCCACTGCGTATAGGACGGAGACACTTCGGAGGCCTGGCCACGGCTCCTGAGCCCAGTCCCACCTCTGCACAAAGGGGACAGGACAGCTGCTTTCACGGGACACAGAGTCAGAGCCAAAACAAGCGCTGCTGGACCCGTGCCAGCCCAACACAGAGGCAGGCCGGGCACCCCGCAGGGAGCTGCTGGAGCTGGGAAGCTGGCACGGAGCCATCCCAGGGCTCCACAGGACCCGCACGCAGCCCAAGCCTCCAGCAGGAGCCAAGCTGGCTCTCTGCAGAGGCTCTGGGACACATCTGCGCCCCAGCCTTCAAGCGTAGCCCAGAGTGGACGCGCCACCCAGGTTATTGCATCACCCACCAGCTTATGGCCAGCTGGCGGGAACCAGAAAAGCTGGTGGGATCTTGTTACAAAGGGAGATCACAAAAGAGGAGGGCAACTAGTAGCTGAACACAGTGATGCTGGTGTCGGTCTGAGATGGGAATTCCTCCAGTCACATGTAGTTGCTCGAATGTTCATCTTTAAAATGTTTTTGGGTTTTTTTTTTTCCCCCGAGTGGTGTCAACCTGATAGCCATGAGGAGCAAAACTTCCCTGTACCACCGCAGTACAGGTACCACGTAGATAAAACACCGCATCTTTGACCTGCGTGCAGGAAGGTAGAACACGTACAAGGTTCCTGCAGCACAGAACACGGGGCCTTGTGCTCTTCCTTCACTGGGAAACCTCAAACAACATGGTTAAGGAGGTTCAAGCTCCCTCACTAGCTTTCACCTACTCCATGGCCTACGGCTCAGCAGCACCTCCTCACAGCCTTGCTCAAGACGCAGCCAGGCATCCTTCTCCTTACCCTGGCTGCTTCCCAGGTGAACTCACCAGCATGCTCTTCTGCAGCCACTCCTGCTCCTCTGTCAGAGGGCTGGAGGTACCCAGGTCAGCACCCACCCACAGGCTGCACAGCTCCTTGCCCAGGAGATCACCTCTTCCTCTTGCTTTGCATGACACTCTTCTCCAGAGTTCTTCACCACCTGCTAATTAAAAGACAGCCCTCTTAAGCCCAGACAACAAGACAATAAGCTGAGCTAGCCAACCCTCGCCCCTCACAAACACGCCTGGAGGCATTTGAGCAAGGGGGCTCATCCCACACACCCACCTGGGTCAGGCCCCAGAGCTGAGCAAACCCCACTCGGGACTGGTAGCGGTTTCCCTAAAATACCTTCACCTCCCCGTTCAACACGCCTCTCCCTGCACACCTGCCCATGGTGTTTCGGGCAGCAGGAACAAAACAACCGTGGTGGTACATTGCAAGTTCCTTAGCTCGATTTGGAAGGCTGGATCACCAACTGCATGTTGCAGTGGTTGATGTATTTGCTCACATGGCTACATATGCACTACACACTGCATTTCACCCCATACATGCATTTGCAAGACAATACCCTCTATTTATCCATAGAACCAGAACTAATATTGCATCAGGAAAAAAAAAATAATTGCAGAGGGTGAGTGCCTGTTAATCATAAGCTAAAGGGGAAAGGAAAAATTTTAAGTGAGATATAAAGGGAGGAAGTGACTCAGTGGGTGGGAGGGAGGGGACAAGCGTTCCAGACAGATGGGACATGAATAACTTTTCCATCTCCCTCTCTCTCCTCTCCCAAGTCTTGCAGGAACTGCTGTGTTGAAATAGTCAGTCATTAACTATTTGATGAGGTTTTAAAATCTGAACTGAATTCTCTCAATGTAACCAACTATTATTACAGGGTCTGCATCACAGCAACGCAAGTGTTGGAGCCCTTTGGCAAGCCAGAGCGGTGAAGGCAGGACTGAGCACTCTGGAGGAAAAGCCACTAAATGGCATCAGCTGCTTCGCTCCGCATAGCCCTGGAAATGCCGAGGGAATGGGAGCGGTGGTGATTAGTGAGCCTGCAGACCAACTGTGACCGAGCAACAGGGCATCTGTCCATGCAGCCAGCAAAAAAGCCGCGGTTCAGGCTCTGGTGGTGTTGCTCAGCCCGCGGGAGAACCAGGCCCCGGTGCGCACCGGGTGAACGTCGTGCTGGAGGAAACGAGTGCGGTTCTCCAAAACCCCTCTCGCTTTGGGGCAGGTTCTCCCACTTAACTGCATCCACCTTTCCAGAGGGCCGGGACACAGGTAAAAATGCCCTTTGGTGCCAGTTCAAGGGCAGGATTCAGACTGCAAGTGCTAACAAGTTCCCCCGCTGCCCACTGGGAACCTCTCCTGCTCAGTCCACCTTATGCTACACAAACAGGCTCTGAGAAAACCCGAATGAAGCATTTCCCTTCCCGGATGCCAAAGGCTAATTGACCAGCACAAGACCTGCTGAACTTGGTGGAACCAGGGTGGATATAATCACTCAAGAGAGCCAATAACCAATTAACTGAATGGCTCCAGCAGTTTCGAGGTCTGCCTCTTTATTCAAGAGCAAAAGAAAGATCAATTTCTTAATAAGCTTTGTAATATCTGCTATTCCTTCCCTCTCATTATTATTATTAGCATTGCAGCAGTGTTTTGTGCATGTAATGAAAGAGTAAGACAAGGGCTGAATGGCCTGGCTGGTAGAGGAGTAGGCAAAGTCTCAAGGCAAAAAAACACATACATACACGTACATATATAAACCAAGAAGGCTGTACATGTCCTCCACAGCACAGGCCCACCAGGTCATGGGGGGATTCTGACCACAAAGAAAGGACCCATCCCTGCTGATCGTTTTTACCTCTTTATCAGAGCTTTTGCACGTGGAAAAGTGAAAATTCCCGATTGCAGCCAGCACCACCGCGATGGCCACGGGCTCACCTGAGCCACCGCCACACCAGCCCCGAGAGACGTGCTCCTCAAACCCCATCCTTGCATTGCCCTGCAGTTCCCCTGTGTGTTTTGCTTTGGAAATTGCAGGTTCCTACTCTCTCCGCAGCTACATCACCAACCGGAATCACGTTCCCTTTGTCAGAAAGCCCCCGGCACTCCTTGCAGCCTTCTCTTGCAGCAAGGCAAGAAATAGCAGAGCAACGAACACACTCCTCCGAACCCCTCCTGTTCTCCTCCCCTGAAATCAGGGCCACTTGGAGATAAATGATCTCACCCGTGAAGATGCGAACGGCACCCTCTACGTGTCCCCGCATCCCCCACATGCCCCACCACACGCTCTCAGGCAGCCTCCTGGTGCAAGCGCAGGCTCCCGTTCGGATGCGTGACCCTGAGAACGGCGCCCCCGCCACGGCAGCCCCGGCGCTGCTCTGTGGGAGTGTTTCACCAGCCGGCACGACGAGCAGAACGGTGCAGGAGAGGCCGAGGAAGGAGAAGGCGAGAACTGGGAGGAAGGGCGGTGATGCTGCAAGCCCTATTTTTGAGGAGCTGTAGCTGGATAATCGTCCAAGGCAGACTGGCTTGTTGACTTTCTCGCAGCAAAAGGCACAGGGCTGTTTAATTGATTTTAGCCTGTAACTAAGCATATACTTCTTTCAATATAATGAACAGCAATGCTACAATACTGCTCTCCTAATGTAAATTGATCCATTACAGATGAGTGTTTAGATCAATGTGTGATGTCCTGATTGGAAATAAAACTGTTTGCTCAAGATCGCTATAAAGACAACGGGCACTGATAGATGGTATTTATGCGACAAGCAATGGCTCTTAAAAAGGAGATTGCCAAGACCACGTCCGTCAATTACGAAACCAACATTCACCCAGCAGCCACACGCACATTTTTAAAGACAACGAGAAAGAGGAAAAGACCCCCAGGCCTTTGAGATAAGCCACACGAGGCACTAGAACAGCAGAGGCTCTTGTCGAAGGCTGCGGGCTTCCCTGCCATACACAGCGACCGGAATCAGCCAGGGCAACAAAACCCGCTGAAATGGCAGGGGCCAAATCCTCTGTGGCTTTAAGCAGACGGGAGCTGTGCTCACAACCTGGTTTTGGTCATCCTTGCGCACTGAGAGAAGTGAATGACTCCAGCTACCTTCCACGTCAGTTTTGATTAACACACGTGCTTCTCTCGCTGGTAGCGGTTCCTTGTGGCCCTGCGTTACCTCACTTGCACAGGGCATTTTGTTTCCTCTCTTGTGCATGGAGGAAGTTTTCCGAGGATTGCATCCCAGCCATTCACGACTGGGGCGGCTGCAAGCACTTCTCCTTCTCCTCAAGATGCGCTTCTCCTGTGAAGCACGCTGCCAGAGCCCATTGGGGCGTCTGCTGGGACAGGGTTGCCTGGCAGGGTTGTGCAGGGAGGAAGGCTGGGCAGAGCGGACCCCGGGCAGCCCCGGCAGCCTCAGCAACGTCGCCTCGGGGTGACTGCCACACCTAAGATGGCCGCCGGGGGCAAAATGGCCGCCACAGAGACGAACTCAGCACCCAAGCAGTGAGAGGGCCCCGCCCACCCTGGGTCTTCCCCGTCCCATTGGCTGGGGCACGGGCAGCGCGGCTCCCGATTGGCTATGCCTGCGGTCCATCTCAGCTGCTGGGGAGGGCCCTGTGAGGGGGTGCGGGCACCCAGGGGCTGCATTGAGCTTGTGAGCCCGTGGGGCTGGAGGTTCCTTCCCGGCGCACCGCAGTCTGGGTTCCAGAACCACAGAACCACAGAATGTCAGGGGTTGGAAGGGACCTGGAAAGCTCATCCAGTGCAATCCCCCCGGAGCAGGAANTGAGAAGAGCCTGGCTCCATCCTCCTGACACTGCCCCTTTCCATATTGATCCCCATGAATGAGGTCACCCCTCAGTCTCCTCTTCTCCAAGCTCCAGAGCCCCAGCTCCCTCAGCCTTTCCTCACACGGCAGATGCTCCACTCCCTTCAGCATCTTGGTGGCTGCGCTGGACTCTCTCCAGCAGTTCCCTGTCCTTCTGGAACTGAGGGGCCCAGAACTGGACACAATATTTCAGAAGGCCCTTATGTTGCCCTGAAATTATTTGGGTGTCCGTGCTGGGACAGGGCCGAGCCGCTGGGCGCACTGATGCTCGGCTGCAGTTCTGCCTGTGAATACATCGGGCAATGGGTGGCCAGAGGTCGGGAGGGGACGCTGGGTGGGGGGAAGTAAATGAAAGGACAATGTTGACACTGAACAAATGATGCTAAATGGCTTGTGAAAATAGATCCATTAAGGGAATGATGTTCTGCAAATACAAATAGGGGAGAAAAATAGCCGTTAAATACAAACAGAAGAGGCTCGGTTGGTCTGATGAAACCAGCGGCCGGACCCTGTGGTAAGGACTGCGTTGGCTGGTCACGTCCTGCTGCACTTTGTTGCAAGAGCCCCCTCCACGGCCAAGAGACCCATCTGCTGCAGCTCGCCCTCCCCTGAGGGCGGCACATGCCAAACGCTTCTGCTGGTCACAAACAGCTCAGCCTGCGGTGGGCACAGCGCACGGCAGGACGGACCTCACCTCAGGAGAACGCCTGTGTGCCTGCTCCCGCACATCACGCCGAACGGCCACGAAAATAGTCCCTTTTTCTGAGCACATTTCACTGGAGATCTTCACCCCGAACCAAGGTATGGCGTTTCTCATCGTTAGTAAGATGAGATCAGAAGCTACAATTATGTGGCGTATGCGCAGAATAAAACCACGTAACTTAAACGGCGGCAGGTAGTTATCTGTGAACCTGCAAGGTTCACAAGTAGCCTGTTCATTCAAAAGCTTCTGTTCATGTCATTGTGCTGCACTCAAAAGGAGTACAGGGGAAACTTGGTCACTAGCCAAAGCAGATTTCTCCTTGAAATAGCCCCGGCCACCCTCAGTTGAACACTAAGGCCTCAGTGCAAGAAAATTCATCAGCTACTTTAGAGGGGAAAAAAAAAAAAATGTCCTTCATTACCTGGAACTTTCACCCAGGAGAGAAAAGCCTCACAAAAAACCAAAACCAGGGAGGGAAAGTCAGACAAATTCCCCTCGGAATACGGTACAGATTTAGCAGGGAGAGAAGGGTGGCCGGCATCTTCTGCTCCCGGCTGCCTTTGTCACATTTTGCCAAGTCTCAGGCTGCCAGCGTCTCTCCCCTGGATGACTTGGCTCGTGTTGTTTTGTGTTAAAACCGGTATGTTTTTTTAATGGCTATAAATAAGTTAAAACCGCATCTTTAATTAATCACTGCACTTTATAGTGTAAGTGAAGTTTTGGTTGTTTTTTTTTTTTTGGTAATGACTCGTTTATGACTTTAAGATGCCGTTTGCTCGCTGTCGAATGTGTCTTAACTTTTATCCCCCCATGTTTAACAGGTTCAGGATAGAAACAAAATTTCATCAATAAAGGATTCTAATCCATTTAGTCTGGAGCAAATAATTGGTTACTAAGTAAATGGGAAGAGATTGAGCGGATACTTCTATCTAAGCGACAATGAACTTCAGGCAATAGTATGTTCTTAATCCCAAACTAATCTTAAAATGTTTATTTTTCACTCACACAGGTTTGAAATTGGAAATACATATGTCTGGATGACTAAAACATGAACAACAAATAGGAGCAGCAGCGTGTAAGTATAGAGAAGTAGAAGCATTAATAGAGATATTTCTACTATAGCAGCTATTAACTGATTTTTTTACAGTTTGGAAGAAAACCCCATATGTTTATAGGATTTTCCCCCCAATTAAAGTATGTATGTGTGTGTCTTTATCTAAATATTATTTATCCACACACACACACAGAGTGCGTGGATAAAACTGTCTGGGAGGGGAGCAGGAGCTGCTGCTCCTTTTTGTTTCTCACTCCCTGGGCAGGCAGAAAGGGACCCAATGCAGCACCATCAGCATCCTCACACCATCAGCATCCTCACACCATCAGCATCCTGACATCATCAGCATCCTCACAGCATCAGCATCCTCACATCATGAGCATCCTCACACCATCAGCATCCTCACATCATCAGCATCTTCATGGCATCTGCATCCTCAAAGCATCAGCATCCTCACATCATCAGCATCCTCATAGCATCAGCATCCTCATAGCATCAGCATCCTGACATCATCAGCATCCTCACATCATCAGCATCCTCACACTATCAGCATCCCCACAGCATCAGCATCCCCACAGCACCCAGGCGCAGTGTCACAGGCCACTTGGTGGCCTCTGTCACCTCCCACAGCCCCGAGGAGCAGCTCAGCACAGGGATATTTTATATAGGATGTGAATAAGCCATGAAAAGAAAAACTATTGCATGGGAACTACGACAACAAGAGAAAAAGGGTTTAAAAATCGCTCTCAATTCCTAGACAACTCGAGTCTGACGTGCAGTGTATGATCTGTCTGCTAGGATTGAATCCAGGCACTCACCACTTTGTTAGCTTAAGAATTTTGAGCAATTTTTTCCATTTATCTGTATTCTCCCCCAAAATCATTTCACACATTTCTCAGATACATCAGCCCTTCCGGCGTTCCTCTAGACACTCAGTAGGATGCCCTGCTATAAATATAATAAAGCCTTTTATTATGTCCATTAACCACGGACATGTGTGCTCCAAAAGTTTCCTGACACGCAGTCATTTGTGGCTTTTTAATTGTAAACAGAAAACATGTACCAGCAGAGGAGGAGCGCGGCTTTCCGAGGGTTTGGAGCGCGTTCCGCGCCCTCCCGGTCCCGACAGGACCCCGCGTGTGCCGGTAACGCGGCGTCGGTGACACAGATGTGCCAGCTGTGCCGAACCCATGGGCTCTGCCGCAGGTTTGCAAACCCCGAGAGCACCGATCGACTCTTCTTTTCAATCCGCAAATATCCCCCCCCATCCTCCGTTTTGCGGGCCTCGTTCCGCTTGGACCCGGCAGGAAAGGAAAAAGGCCCAGTGAATTACTTGACAAATTAAGTCATATTTATTGAATGCGTTTTATTTCAACAACCAAAAAATTCTAACAGCCTAACAATGCACATAAGTTAAAAATTAATTATCACTTAGTGATAACAAAGATAAAGTTGATTTACATGGAAAAAAGAACATTTACAATATGTTAATCCTTATTCACATTGTTGATACCGCAATAAAACACAATTTGTTTTTTTGTTTTTTATTTTTTGTTTCACAAAAAAGGCGGAAAATTGTGCTTTGTTAAGAGGCACTACAAGAAAAGTTTCTTTCTCCAAATAGATATTATATGATGGATATTGAATAAATAGACATATATGCATTGTAATTCGCAAAGTTCTGGCAAGACCACAGGCTAAAATGCCCACAGATTCACTTAGAACCACTGCAGAATCGGCAGTGAAATTAAAAAGGCAAGACTCAGCATTGAAAAAATACCTAATAAAATTTTTGGTTGAAGTGTAAAAGATACCAAATGTTGATGCCGTCATCAGATGAACAGCCTTACGTAGCTTGGCAAAATTCATTTTCCTTTCAAACGTATGGAGTGATTTCAGGTACAGGATAAGAAGACAGTTTTGAGAGAGTAGCTCTGAGAGGAACATAAAGCAGCAGCCACTGCAATTCTGATTAAAGCTGCAGCATACTACAGAAATAAAGGATGAAGAGCAAAAGGGGCACTAAGCAACCCATCATCATTTTGCAAAGGTATATGAAATTTATGCAGAGATACTCTTACGTTTCAAACATTAGTTTTGAAAAAATCCCTTAAAAACTTCAGAGGTTACTGAGCAGCTAGAATTAGCTTGTATTGCAACGTCTTCTCCCTGTATATTGTCTGTTCTGAGTAAATATCTACACATAGAGGTTTGTTTTTCGCTTTGAACTCCTACCTTTTATACCTTTCAAATATATAAATAGTATTAACAGTTATATTACATTGCCTGGTGTAGTAAACAGAAAGTAACTTTCAGAGTGATATTGCATGAGGTCTTTGTCAAGGTTACGCGAAAAGCCCGTGTGAAAAAGGAAGAAAAAGCCCAGAAGCCTCGTCGGTGCGGCTGCGATTGGCGTCCGAAATCCATCCAGCTGGGGAGCGCCAAAGCACAGAGGGGTCTCGGCTGGGAAATCACCGCACGGGAGCCGACGGAAAATGCTACTTGGCGTCTCCGGACGCGCTGCCGGGTGCGGGAAGAGTCGGTCGCGGTGGCTGTGCCGGACGGAGCTGCTCGCCGGGCCCCCGGCACCCCAAAACGCGTCACCTCAGCGGCACGGAACGCGCGGCGCGGGGAAGCCCACCCGAAACAGAGACACGAGGAGGGGAGCCGGCAACGCAAACCCCCCGTCTGGCAGCAGCTGCCCCGGACGGGCTGCTTGGGATGGTGGCGTTTTGTGTCCCCGTGTCACTTTACGCTTGTGTGTGTCACCTCAGGGTAAACAAAAAAGCGACAACGAGAAGGAAGCTTAGAAATTCGAAGATCTGCAACAGAGGACAGGTAAATAAAATCCACAGTAAAACGTGGTTCATAGTATGAATTCCATACATCAAATCTCGACACGTGATCTTCTCTTTCTATAAAGACCTCGTTAACAGACAAGTCTTCTATGCACTGAATTTCAGTTTTAGTCATTCTGAATCCCATGAAAATTCATCTGTTCACTACGGAAAGGACTGTCTGGAGAGTGGAACATGCTGCATCCTCTTAAGTGTGCATTGTGTTTAAAGTACTTTAACTTACTAGTTTTCTTTTTAAGGTGCCCTGATTTGTTTTTCCATTTTTCTCTTTTTTTTTTCCTTTTTTTTTTCTTTCCTCTTTTCTTTTTTTGGCAGTGTTGATTTATGTCTTTAAATACATACCTCAAAAATTACCCATCAAGTTGCCAGATAGGAAGCCATATAATAATTAAAAAAAAAAAAAAAAATCAGGGATAAACAGAGAAAATAAATAGGAATTCAAAAATAGTCACCACACCCCGAGAGCAGGCGGCAGTTTATCAAAAAGCCAAAGCAACTCATTGTGAAGTGGTTTTAATACATAAACAAGTCTCGTCTTTAAAGAACTCATTTCACAGTCTATACTTTCAGGTTGTAAAGTTCCGTCCCATGCAATTTTAATATATATATATTTTATGCAAATATATATATATATACACACACAAAAAATTGTAAATTTTCCTTCATTGATTTCATAGGACTTTTTCTTCCCACTTACTTGCTGGATGTCCCTTTCATAAGTGCAAGATTAATGAAGGCAGAATCCTACGTGATTACGACGATTACTTCAGTCAAACGGAGGACGTGTAACGCTCGAGTGTCCGTGTCAAGGCGACGTCTGATCGGGCAACGCTGAACTCAATTCGGTTTGCACATGGACCATGCGCAACAGAAACAAACAAACAAGGAGTAAAAAGAGGGGGGGGGGGGGAAAAAAAGTTAAAAATAAACCCAGAAAATCCTTGGATCGGTGTATTGCTTTCCGCACTCCCGTCTCGCATTATCTCTGGTCGATGTCCGCCGGGGCCGCCTTGCTCTTCTCGGGGTTCTCCTCCTCGGGCTCCACTTTGTACATCTCCTCGGAGCCCTCCTCGCTGTCGTTCTCCTCCGACTCGGTCAGCAGCTCCTCATCCTTGTACTCCGCCACGTCGACCACCGTTCCCAAGTGCTCTTTTAGCTTCCCGTGGTGCTTCACGTGGTACCGTTGGTTCTGGAAGAACTTGATGATGGTGTGTTTGGGGAGATCCAGCTGAGCGGAGAGGGTGTGGATGGCTTCCTGGTCGGGGTAGAGCCCCACGTCGTGGATAAAGCTCTGGAGGATGCCGAGGGCTTCCAAGGAGATCTTGGTACGGGACCGTGGCTTTTTGGCACAACTGTCCTCGGCGGGTGGCGGAGGGGCCTCTTCTCTGGGTGGGGAATTCTCCTTGGCGGGCTGGGACTGCTGTCTGTGCAGCACCTACGGGAGCAAACAGACACACACTTCATGGAGCTGCGGAGCCCCGGCAGCTCCAGGGAACGGCCTTTACACAGGCTCGACTGGGCTCTGGCGAAGAGGAGCGCTAATTACTCTTCCTTTCCCGCTGCCTCGCTCGCCTGTAAGACAACCGCGCCGGAAACTACAGCCTGAAAGGAGAACGCCATCTAAAAGGCAAACGGCATCAAGTAGACACGAACCCACCGAAGAAACAAATGCAAAATGGAGGTAATGAAAAATAATACAGCCAAAATAAAAATGAAGTCAGGAGGTTCTCTTGCTTTGCTCCTCTTCTCCCCGCTCCGCGATTCCTCTCGGCATTGGAGGCCGGAGACTCTCCCCGTTCCTATGAGATGCCAAGTACCACAAGGGCCCACTCACACATGGGACTGTCAGGTGCTACTTCATCACAAATAATGATTTGGCATTAAAATCCATCGCAGCTGCTTTATGGGGAAAAAAAAAAAAAAAAGTGTAGAGATTTGTGAAGATTTCCCTTCTGTGAAGAGCGACAGCGTAGCCGGTTCAGTCGCTTCACAGAGCTGGCTTTAATGTATCTCTTGAACAGATTTCTCTGTATCACATCTGTATTAATTTCACTAGTTGAGGAGTTCTGAGTTCAAATAATTATATCCCTCAATTCGCAGAAACCCTCTGGGCAAACACGCTTTTCAGTCTCGCAACAGATTTTCACCAGCAGTATCTGCTTTTCGGCGAGTTTAAAGAAAGCATATGTAGCTCTTCATCTTCCTAACAGCCACTTAAAATGACTAAGAAAGGGCCTTGTGCAGCCCTTATTCCGGGGGAAAAATACCTGCTCTGAATCGTTAGAGACACAGAGGAGCTCCATATGCTTTTCCTTTTTTAAACCCAAATCTATACAAGAGAGATTGCTGGCAAAAAAATCCCCTGCAGGATTCAGGGCTGGATGTGCCCAGAGGTTTCTTCAGATGCAGAGAAATAATTATTAGAACTCAACGCTACAGAGCTAACAAAATCAATATGGATAATTTTTTCCTTCCACAAATAAGAGGGAATTCTGGTTCTTCACCCAAAGATGAAAATGTCTTTGCTGCAAACTGAAACAGCCGGAAAAATCAACCCTACATCAAAGCTCTCTAAAGGGAAAAAAATAAGGATAAAGAATGGAAATCTGAGAACTTGTGCTGAATTTTACACACAGACTGAGCCTCTAGCACAATGCTACACTAGTCAAGTTATCCCTGTGAGAGGGAAGCCCACTGTGGAATATCGGCTTGTTGGCAACTAAATAAAACAGCTCTGTGCCCAAGAGCCCCTTCCTCACTCTCTGTCACAGCGATTTATAACACCCCTCGTCTCCAGACACAGGGATTGAAAAGCAGGTGGGAGCCCCCAGCGCTGCCCAGCACACACCTGTGGTCGAGGAGCTGAACCTGGAGATGTCGCTGGACCAACCTGACCTGCAGCCCGGCCACTGCATTGCCCTTCTCCTGCTGCACCTCCATCCATCCATCCATCCATCCAACCATCCACCACCCCTCCATCCATCCATCCATCCATCCAACCATCCAACATCCACCCCTCCAACCATCCATCCATCCATCCAACCATCCACCCCTTCATCCATCCATCCATCCAAGCCTCCACCCATCCACCCCTCCATCCATCCTTCCGTCCATCCATTCATCCACCCCTCCATCCATCCACTCATCCACCCCTCCATCCATCCTTCTGTCCATCCATTCATCCATTCATCCACATATCCCTCCCTCCATCCATCCCTCCACCCATCCCTCCATCCATCCATCCACCCATCCATCCCTCCATCCTTCCGTCCATCCATCCATCCATCCCTCCACCCATCCATTCATCCCTCCATCCACCCACCCATCTATCCATCCATTCATCCATCCCTCCATCCATCCATTCATCCACCCCTCCATCCATTCATCCATCCATCCCTCCACCCATCCATCCCTCCAGCCGCTGCCCAGCACTGGTCCCCAAGGCAGGACCCGCTGCCGTGTCCCCAGCACCTTGACGCCCCTGGTTGCGTGCGAGGGCACAGATGTGCAGACACACAGCTGCAGGTCGGTGAAAAGCGGGTGTCACCCCCGGTGACACGCAGGGCTTGCCACCCTCCGGGCAAGGGCTGCTGGCGGGCAGAAGCGCTGCAAATGTGTTTCGGTGCCAAAAGATTAATTTTCCTCCCAAGGAGGTAAATACTCAGGTTGTCACAGCAATGGAGCTGAGCAAGGAGCTGGGGGAAAGGAGAAACTCAAAAGGAAATGACAGATACCCTGCTTTATGTTTTACTACATCTCTGGTAATAAAAGAGCATCATGTTCTAATGAAGGGAGTCACTCGGCTGCCCTTTGAGGAATTCTTTTTTGTCTGCGGATTGTTTTCAAAGAGAAGAACTGACGTTTGCAGATACAGGAGTTGCAGACGAGGCTCGGAGCCGTACGTCAGCCCCGAGCAGCGGAGCCGGCACTGCTGACAGTGGCCGAGGACACTTGTCACACAGCCCCTGCCCACGTCGTCTGCCCTCTCTCCTGTCCCCTGACATCCTGAGGCCCAGAGCAGCCAAAAGGAAAAGGATTTGACACCACAAATAAGCTGGCAGGGAATTTACAGGCGGCGTCACACGAAAAGCCGCCAGCAGCATTGCTAATTCAGAAGCTGAATTCAAGTAGCAGCTAACAGAGATAGAAACACATCCAGAAAGAGTGCGAATGACTCTGCTCGTTCTTCTTGGAGTCGGAAGGCGGCTTTTTTTTTTTTTTTTCCCTTTTCGGTTGACAAATAGCATGAGAAACGATCCAGCCTGAAAAATGTTACAAGACTTCCAATCAAATATAACGATGAAAAAAACCCCAACAATACAGGATCGGCAGCAGTAAAATGTTTAATTTGAAGGAGATGAAGAGATGCCTACAGCATCTATAAAGCAATCAACCAAAGAGAGGGCTGAGAGCAGGAGGGAAAGAATAATTCTGCTTAACCCTTCCTTTGCTGGAGTGACCCCTCCAGAAGAGAAAACACATAACCCAGGGGCTATCAGTGTAAAATATTAGAAAAAGCCTGTATTGTATTTCAATTACCATTTTCCTAAGTAATACAAAAACCTAAAGCTACTCTTATAACAGATAAATCTCATTATTTCACTAACTTCTGGGGGTTCGCTCTGGATTTCCAAGGGCATTAAAAAAGGATTTCCACAACACAACATTACCAATCTACAGAAAGATGGATAAACGCACAGAATTTCCTTCAGGTCTAGGCTGTGATGAGTTTTGCATTTCCTTCTGATAATATGGGCTACTTAATACAAAAGAGCGTTCTTTTCTATGGGAAACAGATCAACTATTGAGGCACGTGACACGACCCAAAATCTAAATTACCTTTTTGTTAAATATTTGCTTCGAACTACTTTCGTAAAACGTTGGTCGATTTGGGCAATTTGCTGCCGTCATGTCCAGCTCGGCCACCACCATCTGGAGCTGACTTCCCTTCCCCATCTACTTTCCAATCAAAAACGAAGATAGAGATTTCCTTCCATGCCCACAGGACTTATTTTTTCCACCCCTTCAAGAGATCTCGCCTTTAACCTCTCCAGGCACGGCTGCGTTGTGAGCGTTTCAGAACAGAGCAGCTTTGGGCTTTACAGAGGTTTGTTCACGTAGACTTCAACCTCACAGACAAACCCATTTTTTCCAACAAATTGACCAGCCCTGGGTAGAAAACTTGCGAGAAAACGAATATGACGGAAGTCGACTTTAAAAGATAAAGTGACTGGTCTGAAATCGCACCGTGCTGAAATACGATTTGAAGGCCACAATGAAAACCAGCTGGAAGCCATGTGTAAAATATAATAGTACATGCCTACAGGGAAGGAAGCGAGATATTGAATGATTACGTTTAGGAGAGTATATAATGTAGTGTATCATTACGGGAGTGATCGGGATTACTTGTAATAAGCTAAGGGTTTGTGGTCTTTCTAAAACCCAGAGCCAGGAGTTATTGGGGGAAGGGATCACGGCCCTGTTTTACACGTTTCTGCTCCCCACGTCTCAGGATGCTCCCGTAGGACAAACCTGACTCGGGCAGACACGTTCCCACGGAAAAGAGAGGGGAGCGAACCCAAACTGAACGATGGACGTCAAGTAATTGCAGTCTGTGTCTGCACCGCATTTAATTTTGGCTGGATTCGCCGTCCCACTGATGTTTGTCTCCATTTGCACCCACTTTCCAGCTAGAACTAGGCAGGTGAGAAGGGTGAGTGGCCATGGGGGGCAAGCAGGATACACACACCAACTGCAGTGAGACACCGCGAAATTCCACCGTTTATTGCCTTGAGAGCCGTTGCAGATGATTAGGAACAGGAACAGCGTTTCTGCGCGAAAACCCCAAGCTCTTTTGTTTCATGGTGCGGTTCTGCTCTTCCCTTTGCAGACAGGACTAGTCACGCGAGCTCCCTTCTGATGGGCTTTGCTGAGATGATGAGCTGCCCCTTACTATGAGAAACACCAAAAACGTTACATCCTCGGAAGGCAAGGCCGTGCATTTGCAGCAGAGACTGTCCTGGTCAGACAGCACATTTGAGTGAGCACGAGCGGGTCCCTCGAGGGGGGTGTGCTGGCCGGGACATCCTCAGAACCCAAACCCACCAGGAGCGAAGCTGAACGGACTGGCCTTCACTTCACCAGGGGAGGTTGAGGTTGGGTCTGGGGAACAACTTCTTCCTCAAAGGGCTGTGGGGCATTGGAACAGGCTGCCCAGGGCAGTGGTGGAGTCACCATCCCTGGAGAGGTTGGAAATACACAGAGATGAGGTTCTCAGGGACATGGGGCAGTGCCAGGGGTGGGGGAACGGACTCAATGATCTTAAAGGTCTTTTCCAACCCAAATGTTTCTATGATTCTATTCTCCGTGGTGGGAAGGGTCTCACCTTTCGGCTTTCCTTCCCAAGCACACTGCTCTCGCAGCCAGCCGTGACGCTATCACACCAAGGACTCTATGCAAACACAGCAAGTTATTACCCTGCTTAAGGAGCCCAAAATGAAAGCCAGAGAAAACGCAGACACCTTACAAAATACAGGGCCAGCGCTGGTGTCTGGTACACGTTAAGAGCTTACTTCCGAGACAACCCCCATCGCCCTGCAAAGAAATCTTCTATCTGGAAGGAGACGCTGTCCCCCTGAGCAGAGCTGGCAGGAATATCTGCGGGAGATGATCCGTCCTGCCCGGCTCCAGTTCCTCACAGCTTCTCTTCACCCCGGCTTTACGGCTCGCCTAGGAATGTCTGTACAAGAAACCGGAGCACAACTTACTATTTGCACCTGTGTCCATTTGTCTCCTCTTAAAAATGTGGTTCTCAGACTACTCTTCCCCTGCCGCCGCCCCTTGCAAAAATATATTCGTTTGGGCAAACGCTGCAGCGCTCGTCGCAGCTCCAAATGAATTATTTTCTTTGGGCTGGTTCTCACAGCGGTGATTTCACACCTCGACACCATAAAGCTGTGTTAAAGACTGTGGTTTAGTTTCCTTGCTTTTCTTGGATTATATAGTATCCTAAGGTCAAAACTCAGGAAAATCCAAAACTGTTATTAGAAAAAGTATCTATGAAGTGATGACAAATTGCAGACTACAGGTGTTAGATTACATTTTGACTCCAGGCAGGTTTAATATACTTCAGTTTCCTTTTACATTTGCCCTTAGCAGGTACTGTTATCGGTAAGGGATTTAAAAAAATATATGGTACTCAATAAAAGAAGACCGTGTCAAAAAAAAATCAATACGAGCGTGCAAAATGGCAGGAAGTCTGACATGGATAAATATGTTCACTTTCATCTAACTTCAGCCTGAGCTTCTTCTAATTTTGTAGCTCAGACGCTAGCCGCACATCCGCACATTTTCCAGCGCAGCTTAGTAATGGCTTCACGAGAGTAAACACCATTATTAGAGATAATTACAATACATGTTTGCGATATGACGTGGCCCGTCTGATGCGAGCCAGACCAAATCAGCCAGCCGGAGCTGGTGGCCACAGCTTGTAACCCGGTAGCCCTGGGAGCCTCTCAGCTCTGGGTACCGGTTGCTCTCCAGGCCACACAGAGAACTGTGAGCAGAAAAGGGGTTTCCCAGGGGACCCGAAGGAATGTTTGGTTTCCGGGTGACCAAAAAAGACAGCAGGAAGAAAAAAAATATTTCAAAAATTAAAACTTTTGGTTGCGCGCAGCTTTTGCCGCCCCACGCAAAGTGATAAGCGTTGGCAAAACGCAATTAATCTTGAAGGCGGGGGGAAGGTGTCTCCCTCCCCCGGCGCACGCTGCTCCCATTAGTGCTACCAGGAGCTTAGCATGCATCAAAGAGCAAACCCACCACAAAACGGTTTTAAGAGCTATCATCACTGGAGATAAAAGACGAATTACGGCCTGATTACAGCGCCCTGCTAAGAGGCTCCATGTGCGGCGCAGCTCGCGGGGAAAAGCTGGAGGTGACCGATCACTTCTGGCCAGGCCTAAGGTGACTGTCAAACCCCTCTGCGGAGGAATCGCTCCTGCTCTTTGCTTTCCCTTCGAGAAGCCGTGGCACTGCTGTCTGCACAGTTGTTGGAAGAACGTTTGCAAATCAGCTTGACAAAGAGAAGAAAAAAATTCTGCCATCACTTGACCGCAATCATGATCTTATTCTTCAGTAATGCGTGGTTTATTTCCCTTTCCTGATCTCCGCTAATAGACAGCACGTGCCTACACAATAGCCACTATTTTGTCTGTGCAATGTTAAAAAAATAAATCATGAAACTCTGACAATGGCGAGCAGCATCCCGGTGTTTCCTGGGGTAACTGCTCTCCCTCGAATGCCAACTCGACTCTTCCCACAAAGGCGCAGGCACAACTTTCATTGCTGCGCAAGTGCCTGAGAACTGGCTGATTTTATGGGGCCGCATAAATGAGCTCACGCTGATGAACGTCGGCGGGCTAGCTCTGAATCTGCCATCTTCGGCTGGTTTAAGCCAGATTCTTTGGTTTACGGCACAGTAACCGTGGCTGGCAGCGGGCATCCCCCTCTCAAACGCTGACCTGCGGCCTGGGCGGGTTGAAAAGGGCGCCATCTCAGCTCGCAGGTGGAGCCGGCACACACCTACCGCACAAATACACGACGGGCAGGATTCATCCCGGCTCCTGCTGGCACAGAGCTGCACAATGGTGCTGCGGCCTCGCTCCTGACTTCTCCTGACTGACTTCCAACACCCACGTGTGCATCGAGGGTCACAAAACCTCCCGGTCAGCACTTAACCCCCTTCAAAACACAACCTCTGTGGGCCTCGACTTGCCCGTTCCAGGCGTTCTGCTGGCCTGGCCAGGCGCTGGGGTGCTGCATCTGCATCTGCATCTGGGCAGGAACAACCCCAGGTTCCAGTATAGGTTGGGGAACGACCTGTTGGAGAGCAGTGTAGGGGAAAGGGACCTGGGGGCCCTGGGGACAGCAGGGTGACCATGAGCCAGCACTGGGCCCTTGTGGCCAGGAAGGCCAATGGGACCTGGGTTGGATGAGAAGGGGGTGGTCAGTGGGTCAGAGAGGTTCTCCTGCCCCTCTGCTCTGCCCTGG
>VWYH01001147.1:881091-908984 GCA_013399365.1 Pampusana beccarii | reverse complement strand
AAAAAAAAAAAGCCACGAAAGTAACGGTGTGATCTGAAAGCACACGAAAATCATTCCCATTGCTCTAAAGTCACCATTGAGCGCTCTTAAATCACAGCACACCTCACAATGGTGTGCGGAGGAGGCTCGGGGAGGTTCGTGGCTCCAGAGAACAGACTCATCCCCCCCAGAGCTCCCCAGGCAGCAGCTCCATCCAGCGTTTTCCCAGCGGGGTTCAGGTTTCCCTGCCCCAGCAATTAACCATGAATTAGTGCTATATTAAAACGCCAGGCAGGATGGTTACTCTTTGGAGTGGCCACCTCAGACCCAAGCAGATGAAGAGTGGGAGAAGGGGGAGAAATGAGATTTTACTGCACCCCAGTGTGTCGGTAACAAACACCGAATTCCCCAAAGTGTCTGTAGGCACCTCTCAGCATTCACAGCCCAGCAAGGTCCAGCATTCACGCTCCGGAAAGCCCTAACGCCAGCGAACGGCCTGGGCACGGTGGGATTTAGCGAAGGATGGAAAGTCAGAACAGGAGGGAGATGGAGCCACGTCGTGCACACCCGAATTTCCTCGAAACCCAAGCGCGAGGCTGTGGGGAGCTCAGCCTGCATGCACAACACCACACAGGTGCAGCGTGGATGCTCCAAAACCGGCCTACGAGAGAAGATCCCCGCACCGGCACGGCCATACGGGCACGACGATGCTGCCGGAGAACACGGCCGTGGCACAGAGCTCCGCAGGGCTGGCGTTTTACGGCTCCTCAGCACAATGACAAATAAATCAAGCGCGCAGGGAGGAATTTCTTATGCGCCGAGCTTCCGCTGTAGACATTTTTCATTTGAGAAACAGGAAAATATTTGATTAAATGGGTTAATATATGGCTGACGGGAAGAATCTAATGGAAGAGAGAAAAAATGAAAACGCTTCTTTTCAAAGCCCCGAACCTAAAGCTAAACAGTGAGTGAGGGACGGGCTAGTAATACCAAACTGAGGGCAAGAACCTGCCACAGAAGAAGCAGCAATCCCTTAAGCATCCAGAGCCAAGTTGCGTCCAGCTGATGTTCTACAGCACTGCAAGAACCGTCCCGCTGGGGACACAACCGTACCCAGCCTTGGGGTGATGTCCTCACTGACCGTGAACTACACAAACCCATCGCGGTGACACCTTTGGCATTTCCAAGGAGCCACAACGGGGAAAAAAGATGTAATTTATCTCCCTGTTATTTGTTGCCTGGTCGCGGCCTCTGCTCTGGGGAGACCCCCCCTGCAGTGCTGGCCCAGCTCTGTCCTCAGCACAGGACACACATGGACCTGCTGGAGAGGGGCAGAGGAGCCACAGAAATGATCCGAGGCTGGAACAGCTCTGCTGTGGGACAGGCTGAGAGAGCTGGGGTGTGCAGATGGAGAAGAGAAGCTCCGGGGAGACCTTAGTGCAGCCTTTCCGTACTTAAATGGGTCCCATAAGAAAGATGGGAACAGACTTGTGAAAGGAAAAAGGGTGATGGTTTTAAACTAAAGGAGGGAGATTGAGGCTGGACGTGAGGAAGAAATTGTTGGCCCTGAGGGTGGTGAGAGCCTGGCCCAGGTTGGGCAGAGAGGTGGTGGATGAACCATCCCTGGAGACATCCCAGGCCAGGCTGGACGGGGCTCTGAGCAACCTGAGCTGGTGAAGATGTCCCTGTCATGGCAGGGGGGCACTGGGGGAGCTGGGAAGGGCCCTGCAACACAAACTGTTCTTAATTCTAAGTTACAGTACACACATAAAATCCATCAGTGCAGAGAGAAGACGGGGTGGGCAGGGAGGGAGCAGAGGTCAGAGCCTCCTGCCCGCTCGGTGTCACAGAATCCTGGAATGTCAGGGGTTGGAAGGGACCTGGAAAGCTCATCCAGTGCAATCCCCCCGGAGCAGGAACACCCAGATGAGGTTACACAGAAGGTGTCCAGGCGGGTTTGAATGGCTGCACAGAAGGAGACTCCACAACCTCCCTGGGCAGCCTGGGCCAGGCTCTGCCACCCTCACCATGAACAAGTTTCTTCTCATCTTTGAGTGGAACCTCCTGTGTTCCAGTTTGCACCCATTGCCCCTTGTCCTGTCACTGGTTGTCACCGAGAAGAGCCTGGCTCCATCCTCCTGACACTCCCCCTTTCCATATAGCCTGCTGCTATTCGCAGTGTCGCTACTTCTGTCCCCTTCACAGAAACGACACCCCGACACTGAGGCTGCAGGAGAGGGCAGGACTCACGCTGCACTTTCCACTAGCAAAGCCTGCAAAGCAAAGCAGGCCGGTGACCGCGGCTCTTGGATGTTTCCACCCCTGCCAAAAGGGCACCGCGGCAGACATTCCGCACCCGCCACCGCTTCGAGAAGGAAATGAGAGTTGCTCTCCCAGCTGACAGTACAGGGGGAATTTCAGATAGGCAGAATGTAATTACTTGGCCTGGAGCCGGGCCAGGAGCGGGGCCCAAGACCCCTACCCTTATGTAAAGTGTCACTAAACCTCCAGCGACTGCAAGTGCGAGGACCTCAGCTTTACATCTCTGGCTGCTGTCATTGATTCTTCATGGCTAATTACCTAATAGTGACCCTCGCAGCAAAGCCAAAAACCAAAACCTGAAACAATTCAAGGCCCAGAGACTGAAAACTATGCAAAAATCGCTTGGTGCAGGGTATCTTTTGCCAGCAGGGAGCAGGTGGTCAGCAGGGCTGCTGTGTCTTGCACCAGTAGCGCGCCACTCAGAACCCCGCCGGGGTTTTTGGATGGGCAAACATAGTTTTAAAATGCAGCACCCCCAAAACACAAGCCTACTGTATCAACTGTATCCCAGGGTCTCCAGAGTTTAGTTGTATGTAGCTGCCAGCTGGTTCCAGTTATTTTTCTTCATTTTTCATATTTTGACTGTAATAAATAATTAATCCATGGCTTTGTAACTTGCTGACAAATACAAATGCATCACATTCCAAGGCACCGCTAACGTGTCACTCACAAAACCCAACCTGCACGGCGCAGAAAAGCGATGTGCAGAAGGCTTTGGAAAGTAGGCTAATCATCAAGGTCACCCGCAAGAGCTCAGCGAACCTTCTTCCAGCTGCACCTTGGAGGATATTCCTGCTTGCTGTGGGCACCAGAACTGGGTTAAGACGTTCACATTTGCACAGATCTGGCCTTTAGCTTGGCCCTTTACCCTTTCGTAGCTCCTCGCCTCCAAGATCCCACAAACTTGTGGGAACACGGATGACGAAACCTGCAGCGTTAATTACTGAGAGCACTTCCCCACCTGATAGCTCTGAGAATCCCAACCCCGGGAAACAGGTTTTTTTCTTCCAGGCAAAGACCGAATGGAAAGCGAGGAGGAAGGCGGCAGCTCAAGAGACAAAGGAGACCGAACTAGGCAATAATTAATCTGGGCGAGACCAACGTGTTTCAGAAGGGGCAGGACTAGGAGACAAGCAAAACCTCCCGCCTGTGGAAAAAGGTGACCAGCTAGTTGGCAGCGGTGCCGGCAGCAGCAGGACAAGAGCAGCGAGAAAGAATAAAGGCTGGATGCCAAGGTTCACAGCAAGAGCGGCACAAGCCACCAGCAAAGGACAACGGGAGAGCGAAGGTGGGAGGGGGAACCGGGAGATTACCGGGGACAATAATGCAGGCACTGAGAGCGGTCACGCCATGGGAGAGAATGGCACTGGGTGCCGTGGTGGTCCCAAAGGGTGGGCTGCTGCGCAAGGTGTCACCTCAAGCTTTCCAGATGGAAAAAAACCATCTCCTGAGCCCCTCCTGATCACCAGCAGATGTTTGGGTCTGCGACATGCCTCACAAGTTATCAGGAATATGCACAAGGCTGATTGTCACTTCTAACTGAAGCTGGAACTGCAAAGATCTTGTAGCATTTTCACTTCGTTCTCCTGGATGCATGTTTGTATCTATTCATCGCTCGTTCTGTCAAGACCCGAGACAAGGCTGGAACAAGCATGCACAAACCAAGAATTCATACTAGTCACAAAGGCTGTAGAGAGGAGGAAAACAATCCTGAGGAGGCTGTGAAATGAAGGCCCGTTCCCCACAAAACACTCACCGTGGTCATCTTGGAAATGATTCTAAGTTTCAGTGAATATATAAAAACCACTTCTCCATGTTACGCTCTTCCATACCTGCGTTTCCCATGCACAGACCACCTTCCTCTCCTACCCTCCTACTTTTGCTGAAGTGTTATCTGGCTCCTCGGAACAAAAGCAAATGTAGGGCTGCGGTTGGCTGCTGTTTGAGAGGGTGCTCAGGTTCTGTGAGCCAGCGAGTGATCCCTGCCCCTTCTCTTACTAAATAACTGCACGCTTCTTGCTGTTGCTTTGTACTCCTCTAAATGTGAGCACCTTCAGATGGTTAACCAGTGTTTCAGTCACAACATGAGCACCTCTACAACTACCTGAAAGGAGGCAGGAGCGAGGGNGGAGGGGTTGGAAATACACAGAGATGAGGTTCTCAGGGACATGGGGCAGTGCCAGGGGTGGGTTATGGTTGGACTCAATGATTTGAGGGGCTTTTCCAACCAAAATGATCCTATGATTCTACGTCTACCAACACCAAGAGAGCTCTATCACACCACCACTACCGGCCGCGCTGTTACCAGCGGCACGACCGCCACATCCCTCCTCTTGGGCCGCCGCCACGAACCTGCGCGCACGCACCCAGCCAGCACCCGTCGCCCGTCTCAGCCCTGCCAGCCGCTCCCCCCCAGGCACCCCGAGAAGGAATCAGGCGCCCTGACCTGCACGGGCTCGGGAGTGAGCTGGACGACGTGCTGCATGCGCTCGCTGTGGTGATGCCTGGACTCCTCCTCGTAGATCACGTCCCTCTCGTGCTGGGGAAGGTTCAGGAAGCGGCGGATGGTGCAGAGGTTCTCCCAGAGCGTGCGGTTTTCCGGACTTGGGTTTTCTTTCCAGCGAAGCAGCTCGCACAGCCAGCCCTGCAATGGGGGTCAGCACCGTTAATTCCGTGAGCACCGAGGAAACACACGGGAGCGCGAGGCCAGACAGACCTGAAGCTTTTTGCTGAGGGTTTGGCTGGTCCCAGCGCACACAGAGCACCCTAAGCTGCCCTTTGGTCTCAACAAATTCTTGATCTATTTATTGTACGCCCTGCAATTTGGAGAAACAGAAACAACCAGCAGTGCTTAACGGGAGCCAGGATGCACAGCATCTTGTCCCCTGTCATAATCATACCATGTTTAAAATGCTCGACTATAAAATTTTTCCTATAGAAAATCAGAGTTGAAATAAAAGTGCATGTCTGCTTCTGTTTCAGAGCCCCTTTATTTCTCTATCCAAGCAAGAGAAAAGGGCATATAACCCCAGAGACTTGCTAACAACCCTCATGCTAAGGGCTGCAGCTGCAGGACCAGAAATTCAACCCCTACAGAAAACATTTAGGAGAACACACTATCAAGACAAGACTGCTGATACGCTGTCACTGTGTTGCGTTGACTCCCCCAGCTCTCAACTCCACTAAAACTCAACATTTCTAAATAATCAAACAGCCACTTAGAAGCTGCAGCCTCACAGAAAAGAGAATCCTCCGGCATTTAGCAGCGAAGCAAGCAAACAGGCTCCTGCAGAAGTTACCAGAGCGATCAAGATACCAGGCGGAGGTAACTCTAAACCCAACCACAGCTCACAGGAACGGCAGATGTTATTCCTGCTATGTTGTTTTAAGGTTAGTTTGGAACGCCTTCTAAAAGTTACCGCAGCGTGCAGCCCGGTCGGTGCTCTCCAGCGGGGAGACACGATGTACATGGCACAACGCGAGGAGATAACGCTGAGGATGCTGTCAACGCGCCTCGCCGCCTCCTGTCAAAATATTTTACCTAGTAGCTTTCTAACCCACCATTTTCGAGCTGCAGCAGCTCAGCATTGTGACACCACTTCGACAGGCACCTTACAATACCTCGAAGATGGCTCGAGCAAGGTGAAGGAGGAACCAAAACACTGTTTTTCCGACCGAGCGAGCTGAACAGCCGGGCTCGTTACCGGCCCACACCAGGGGTTTTTTGGTATTGCTTTTTACAACTTGTAAGCCATTGACAACTTCTCCCGTGCGCTCTAAACCTAATATCCTAAGCCCTTGTTTGTCTTACTCTCCACTGTGTCTTCTGCCTTCACCGCCCCCCCCCCCAAAAAAAAAGAAGGCAAGATTTGATTATCTCCGCTGCATCAGCCAAGACAGCAACACCAGCTGTTCTCATTGTGCAGCCTCTTCCTCACGGCCTACATGTTAATAACCTGATCATTCCATTTTCTCCTTCAACTGCCGGCTGCAGCACAGCGAAGAGACAAAAACCCAGGCCCATCTGCAGCAGCTGTAGGCACTGAACTGTGAAGCCACCGGGGATTTATAAACTAATCTGTAACACAACACTGCCTTGTTTTTACAAGTAAGAGGCCACATTTGTGCAGACCCGATCTTTTCTTGCAATAAACTAGGAGGGTTGGGGAGGGGGGCAAGGATGAAAGCAAGATATCTAATCATTTACTTGGTAAGGAAAAAAAAAAATAAATCTATGTTATGTTTTCGAAGTATTTCGGCTGGTATTTGGGAAATCTCTCAGCCAGGTGACGTATGCATTTCGATGCGGTTCGGCCACATCCCTTGCCCTCGGTTCTCCCTTCTCCCTTTCCTCCGCCCACAAATCCCCCCCAAACTTTCTCTCTTTTAGAGAAAAGGCAGGAAGAAAACCTCCCCGCTCCACAGTGTTTCCTCAGGGGTTCCTCCATACAAAGGAAATAATTCTTGAAACAGAAAACAAACCATCTGCGGAAGAAAAAAAAACCACAAACACCAAGGCTCCCGTTTCTCCCTGTTTCCAGCGAGTGCCCAACTGAACTGGTGCCAACGCTTCGAGCAGGTACGTTTAACCTCTCCCGAGGGACGCGCTGCGGCGGGAAGACCAGAAAACACACCCAAAAACACCGGAGCCCGGCAGGGGCAGACCCGGCTCCCTTCCCAAAGTGGGCCCGTCCGTCCGTCCCGGCGCTGTGATTTATCTGTCCCCTTATAATCGGCGCTCATTACAATCACTTAGAGCAACACTCCAGGCCTCATTACGGGCCTCGGCGCTCGCTGCCATTAGTCTCCAAGAAGGATGGTGCTCCCGTTTGCCTGGCAACGTGAGAGGTCCTGACCCCGGAGCTATTACGGAGCAGATTAGACCGCGGTGTGACCATGTGTGCAGACACGAGCAAACCAAATTAATTTCTGGCCCGGGGAGGCAGGCGGGCAAAGGCCCCGCCGTCCCGAGGACACCTGAGAACTTCTCCATTCCCCAAAGGAGAGCAGCTAATGGCACGTTTAAAGGAGCCTGGTTCTGAAGGTGAAGCACATCCGCGGTATTTAGAGAGATATTAATCCACTTTCCCCACACGGTATTTGCTTGGCTGATCAGATTAAGGGATCCAGCCCTCACCAGCACACCCCCGCCACAGCAGGCCCCAAGAAATCTGTGATACTTCACAGCCTCAGACATATTGCACCATGTGTACCCAGCTGCTACAATAATTAGCTTATGAATGTATCAGCTGGTTCTGTGATTTTTATAAATAATAACCAACCTACCGAGCAGAAAGATTTTTCACGAGCCTAATATTAGCACGGGGGTGCGCCGGACTCGGAATTGTCATTGTGCTAAACGCCCCGTCTCCTCTCGCGCTGTGCGGGACTGGATCTCCCCCCCTCGGCGCCATTTATAAATATTTATTTTAACGTATTTGTGGCAGCTTTCTTCACAACAGCCATCGTTCCCTCACCCCCACGCTTATCCGCAGCAAATCTGTCCTTTCCTTGCTCTTTTCCTACCCTGCCCCTTATTTATTCGAGCATCCGTGCTTTCGCCCGTCCCTTCAGGAGCTTCGGCTCATACGTGAGATAACGCCGCGCATGCTCTTAATGATCGCGGGGTAACCGCCTTCCCTGTGTGCAGATGAAAAGCCCGCATCGGATTTTTGGGCGATTATTTATTTAAATCACCCTAGCACGCCATCCAAGAAAGTTTTGCAGTACCAGGCAAAAAAGAAAAAAAAAAAAAAAAAAGTGTAAATGTCAAATAAAACAGTGACAGATGACAGTATTCTCTATTGAATAGCACCGTTTCTTCGTGCATGTTCAATGAGAACTCATGAATTATTAATACACAAATCTCCTTTTTCTGTTAAAAATTTCGACTTGGGGGTTTTTTGGTTGCTTTTTTTTAAAAAAAAAAAAAAAATATTTTCTTTTATTTATTTCTTTGGGTCTGTCTATGTTACACAGAGCGTTCCAGGAGGATTATTTCCTTTTAAGAAATGCTAACAAACAGAAAATTCTTGGAGCTACAGCCATTCACAGCGAATTTCCATCTATAGCTACATTTACTGGCACCAAGACGGAGAAGTGAAGGAGGAGAAGTTGTCTCACCACCTTTTCCCTTGCTCATTCACAACATCTGAGCTCGCTGCATCACAAGCAAACCCAAGTTCGGTGAACGCACATCCTAAAAATCTAACAAATTCCCAGATCCGCGGCACCGCCGGCTCACCGGGAGGCTCCAGATGTGCCAGTGTCAACATGGGTGGCAGGATCCGGCCCCTACCGTCAGCTCCTACGGTTCTCAAACGGGGAACGTCTTCCATTAAAAATAAGAGGAGGAAAAAACAGCACAATTAAGAGGATGCTTTTGGCTCTGCAGCCGGGCACACCCAGTGCTTGTGGTTACAAGGAATTCTGCTCAGAACTTCCTCCGTTTCACCCCAAAACTTCCAGAGGCAGCGAGAACGCAGCCCGACCGAGCTCAGCAAAAGCGCCGCCCACAAGTGCCGGCCTCTACTTTTGTTGTCCTCGGGAGGCAAGATAAACATTTTTAAGCGTTTTATTTGATAAAACAAATAATATCACATTAATGTCCTATTTTTAACCTCTCTCGCTGTCTCCTAATCAAATGCATTTCCACATAGCTAAGCAAACAACAACAAAAGTCCGCAGGAAGCCGGCGGTTCCCACTGTGCTTTTCTGCCGTTTAAAGACGCAGTGTGCTCCCCGCACCGAAGCGCTGGCCTTGGCGCACCGGCCGCCTTCTCCGGCACTTATTAATAATAATAATAAATAATAACACAGCTATTTTTCCGTGCTGACATTTTCTAGGGTCTCCGGTGAAAGCATGAGTAGGCAAATGAAGAGTTTTTAGTAAGAGTGATTCAGGGATAAACCTCAAAAAATAAATGTAAAAGGTCATTTCCTCACCCACATCATCGATGCAGAAAATGTCAACATATGTGACAAAAGGAAAAAAAACACAAACCAATAAAACCAAAAAACCAGCAATGATCGACACAAGTCTTGAAAGATTAGGAAAGAAATGCTGCATTCCCCAGAGAAAACTCCCTTCCTACCCGGGATGATGGGACAAACTTCCTCGGCCTCTCTCCGCTCAGCTTGCGACTCTCTGCAGTGCCAAATGAGCCAGATAATATTCAGCTCTTGTTCCTCAGTCGCCAAACTCTCTTCCCATGAATCCAATAAGTGTCTATTAAAATAAATAAACCCCCTAATGATTCGAGATAACCTAATCACGAAAGCTGAAATGGATAAAAGAGTAACTGTAATGGAGAGTTCTGTCGTGGCTTCGGTGAATTCTTGATGAGGGCCAGGGGAGGGGGACTGAGCACAAGGAGATTTCCTTGGAGCATTTTCATGCGGTTCAAGGTTAAGTGCTCAACAGCCTGGATTCTCTGAATTGCTCAGTACTTTTCCTCCCCCCCAAAATTCAAGGCACGATGCAAAGCGCTTTGATGAGGGTTTCTCCCTAGGCTTATAAAACACGACAAAATACAAGAAAAGGAGTGAGGTAGGTGAGCCATGACATATCTTAGATGGCTGGGAACAGCAGGAGCCTGTAAAAAAAGAATCTAACGTCCAAAGGAACTCCAAAGAGAACTTAAGTTTTGTCAAGGAGAGAAAAGCTTAGTGCCGGTGGTTGGACTCGACGATCTTAAGGGTCTCTTCCAACCAAAACGATCCTACGATTAAGGAGAGTGTCCTACCCTGGGAGACCTGTGAGAAGACCTGTCTACACATTCCTATGGAGGCCAAACCCTGGTGTTCTGGTCACACTCAGAGATGCTCCGGAGGTGCTGACACAGGTTTGGCCACGTAAAGGCCCAAAGGCAGGAGCAGGCGGCAGCCCCGGAGAACGCCGTGTCCAGTGGGCACATCGCTAACAGCTGGCAAGCACAGCTGGACGACAGCTTGGGAGGGCTGCGTTCGGAGAGCGCTGAGCCCCGCAGCTCCTGCTGCCATCAAAAATACGCAGGGACGCGCAGCACTGCACAAACAGGACTGAAAATGTCCAGATACACGTTGTAAGGAACAAAATGCATATTAAGGCAAATAAGTGATAAGGCAGTGTCTAAAACGAATGGCTTGAGAACTTGAGGAAGGCGGATTCCCTTAAAGAAGTCTCACCATACTACCTTGGTAGCTCCGTGAGGCCCCGTTCCTTGCATTTACGTTGAGTTGAGAGCTCTCGGATTTGTAACCTCATTTTCTAGCAGCTGCCCTTGCCTTTAGTTGCTGAACTGAGACTCTGCAACGACTTAAAAATAAAGATGGCTACTTGTTAAATTAGAGGTCAATTAACTCCACCAGCAGACGATGCCGCTCTCAATAACCGCTCTCAGTGGGTACCACTCTTCCTGTACAGAAGAGGAAATGAAGCCTCCACTGGCTCTGGATGCTTTCTCGAGTACATGACATACAACCCTGCGTATAAAATGTCAAAACAGCCCTGTCGGAGATCCACTGGCTGCTAAAACTGCGAAGATCTCACAGCACCGTGGATTGCTGTTGACAGAACAGCAGCGCCCAACACAACACATGCCTTGTTAGCAAACTGGAAGCCTCTCAGTACTCTGGGGTGAGGGAATAATAGAGAAAGCCAACGCGGCGCAAGCCAGGCCTGCGGAGAACAGCAAGTGAATGAACCTTGGCGGACAGTCCAAGCAAACCCTCACACTGGCTCCTTTCTCCTCCTCTTTCGAACTCTGTATTCTGCAAAGACGGGCAGTTTTCAGTGGGCACATCCTGCCACACGTAACTCTACTGAAACCAGCAGCATCTTCCCCAGAAACGCTCACAACTATCGCTGCTGAGGAAACAAAACCTTCGTGTGCAGGAACTCCGCTTTAAACAAGAACATTTGCAGATCCTGGTCCTTTAACCTTTTGCATCTGGCTTTCAATTTTTCCACGTGAAAGGCTCCGGAGCGTATTTTTGTTTTGGTGCTGGTATAGAGAAGCGCACTCGAGCTGGCACGGACTGGAGCTGGTGAGCCACCCGAATTATTGTTGGGTGGTTCAGTCCCTCTCTATTTCAAGAAGCCTCTGGGTATAATGACAGGAAGCTTGCAGGCAATTTGAAGCCAAACCTCAGAGAAACTGGCATTAAACTGTGTTAAACATGCCTTATTAAAAGCTGTCCAGTCCGGATTCTGGGTGGAACTTTGATATCTGCATGGAGTAAAGAATAAGGGGCACGTCTGCAAAATCAATTGTGCAGTTTTTATATTTACTGCACGTTTACCACATATGTCATTTATTACACAGTGGAAAACCGTTAAATGCACAGTAGTTGTGCCAAGTGGCATTATGCTTTTAACAGCTTTATTCGTTTAACAGCTCCAGTTCTCATTATATTTTGCCATGTGGTACATGAGATTTTTATGCATTTAACAGTTTAAGAGGGTTCCATGGTATTTTCCTTTTATGTATTTCATACTGTGCCTGGGATTTTGTTGGAGGGCAGAGGGGCTGTGGACTGTAATCCCTGTACCCTGACAAGAGAAAGCAAAAGGCAAAGAAAATAAACGATTAAACGAGGCAGGAAAAACGAACCGGGCCACCGCGTGTCAGGGCACAAATAGGTGTCACAAAGACACGGTCCTCCCATGTGCTTTGATAGCCTTCGATGCTTTGTTTCCATGCCTCTCAGCCTCTTATTTCGCGTCTACTTTAATCACTACGATGTTGCTTCCCTGCACAGAGAAGTACGTATTTTGCAGAGCACGTGCATCGAGACACTTCTATCCCGCCTTCTCACTGTCAAGAGACATTTAATGTGTTTTTGCAGCGATTTATGTGGTTTTGTACCGATGGCCTCTCCTAACACAACTGAGGAATTCCATCCAGGCCGGGAAGCAGCCCTTTTTCACCGACTAAACAATTCCTTCCAACGGTCTACAAGCCACTTTCTGCCCGTCCTACAAAAAAAAATCCGTCTTTCTTCCTTTCCACAAAACCCTTTCTGGTGCATTATATTTTTTTAAAGAGTCGGATGAAATTTTTAAATTAATGGATCCTCTTCAAGAATTTCACCCTGAACTAGGGTGGCCCGCATGTATTTTTTACACCCAAGGTGGAAATTAATCCAGGAGAACTCACTGCGGTGCCCTCCCGTGCCTTTTCGTAAAAACGATTGGATCCGATGTGAATTATTCACACGGCAATACCGTGTGCGGCACACACAACATGCAAGAGAAACGAAACACTTAGGCCTAATATGTGGTTTCCCATTGCCTTCCCTCAGTTAATCACTTAAGAAAACAACTCCTTTCCCTGCCAGATGAGAAGGATACCATCATTTTGAAAGGCCCTTGTCGCACTAGCAGAGGTGTAAATTATATACCAGAAGCAGGAGACACGTATGTTTGTACAAAGGGGTTGTGAGCTGATCCTCTGCCTGTTTTAAAAGGGAAAAGGAAACCACCCGAGCAGGCAAAAGCCCAAAACACGACAGGTTCCCCAGAGACGAAGATTATTATTATTGTAGGAACAGATGTATTTTTACTGGTGGGAAGAGGAGATGGGTCTAGTTCCAACCCCAGAGTTTGCTTTAAAAACAAAATCCCCCCAAAAAAGCCCCTTTCCCACTCACCTGACTTTTATTGGCAGCCACTTTGGCAAACAGAGCCTGCGATACCTTGGCCCGTTTCATCTCCTGTTGGATCTCGTCATAAATGGCAGCTGTGATGTTGACGTTGGCGCCGTCCGCCTTAATGGGGAGGTCTGTTGTCGGTGTCGAGGTTTTGGCCTGCCGAGAGACCATGAAAATAATAATTAAAAAAGTGCTGCTTTCAGCCCGGCCATCTGTGCAGAAATTATCAGAGGATTTCAGTCAGCTGATGCCAAACTGCATTAGCTACAGAGGGACACTTCCTGTCCATTATTCTAATCAGGTTAATTGTGATTGGAAATAATTGCGGTGCATTCCTATAGGACACGCAGGGCGCTGTCAGCTCTGCCCCATTCCCTCTCCCAGCGTATTTATCCAGAGGACGGGTACCCGGGGCCGAACTTGGCTTTGGCAGCCCCTCCTGGGGAGGCACCAGCCCCTACCTGCTCCCCCCTCGCTAAAAGTCGCCTACACCTTGGAGGAAGAGCCAATTCTCCCAGAAAAAATGAGTAAATGGGTAGAGGTCTCTAAATAATAAATTATTACTCAATTTAATGCACTCCCTCAAGTCTCCCTCATCCTTTATTAAAACTATACGTATGTCATTTGAGTATGTATGGTTTCCCAGCCTCATCATCATTATGCTAGCCAGACAGTCACCTAATTTCACCTAGGAAATCAGTGGAAATGAAAGAAAAAAAAAAACACAACACAACCACATTTCATAAAGCTGGGCTTTGGCATGCCTTTGATCTGCTGCCCTCATTCTCCTAAACTCATATTGAGATTTTGTGTATTCCGCTGCACTCCTTTTAATTGAATGATTTCCCATCAGCTTCTGTGACAAATGAAGGACAATAACGGATGCTGCCAGCGCTTTCCCCGGGCTGGACTGCCCTGCAAGGCTTCTATCGACAAATAGAGCCGGGCAGGCTGCCCCAACGCTCTTCTTCCCGAGCCCTCGGCCGTCCCCGTGAGGTCTGTGCAGGTCAGGGATGCTCCTGGTGCCCACAGCCCCTTGGGGATATAGGGAGGTACTGCTAGAAAAATCAGTTTTTCTCTCGAGATGGCAAGGTTCTAGCGAACAGAACAACCCAGGTGGCAAAGCTCACGCTTCCCGATAGATCCAAACCTCCCATAAACCTGGGTGACGTTCAGATATTTGGGTTGATTTTAAACCTTTTCAGCTGGCTCCTGTTTTTGTGCCGGAGTTGAAGCCTGCTAGAGGACACCTAATGTGAATTTTTAACCAGGCAGACATGCCCAAACGCCTATTTGTTAATGGGACGGTTAACTAGGCAAAACCAAACCTTCTGAACATCTTCTCTTTCGCTGTCCTCCAAATCTTCCTCTCCCTAATGTCTTTTTTTGTACCAAAGGCCACGTTAATAACAGGAGCCAAAATCCAGTCGAGACAACAGCCTAGACTAATCACTCCTCCTACAGTTTCCAGATTAAAAAATAGTAGGATACCAGGTTAGAAGGGACCACAAGGATCATCTGATCCAACCTCTCCAGATAAAGCTTCAACCAACCTGTATCTTCTCCCTTTCCTACCCCCAAGCCCAGCAGAGACTCCTCTGGGTTTGCTCCATGCCTGTCGCAGGCAGGACACGGGTAAGAAAGGGGTTAGTACTTTGGGGACCAGAAGAAAACAACAAAGAGATCATGGGAAGGAAAAGGACTGTCCAAGTCTGTCAGGGCTTGTTTAATGGAGCTTAATTTTACCAAAGGCCCTGCAGTGCTTTGATGGGCGTAAAATGAACCTTCCCCGTGGCTGCAGCCTTTGGCCAGCGCAGCAGCCGAGGTCACCACGGCCTCAGAGGCCGTTCCGGAGGCCTGAGATCCTGAGAAGAACAAAATCAGCAGGAAAGAGAAAGATTTAAATACAGCTCTGCCCTGCCTGTGTCTCTGCTACCGCTCCACAGCCACACAGCGGAAGAAAGGCTGCCCTACACGCCGCGAAAGCTGGGCCTGTTTTTATTTCATCGCCAAAACAGGCAGGGCGAACACCAAACCAAGACATCACGGTCACTAAAAGAAAGTATTTTGAGGCCTAGGTTCAAAAACTGGTCTTGATGCACCCCTTTGTCGGGGCCGTCGGCCCTTCTCGCCCCCCTGAGCAGGGGACACCCCGCGAGGGGATTTGGGGCTGTCTGAGGGTCGGGGACAGCGGAGCCGGGCTGCTCTGCCTGCGCGTCTGCGGGGCTGCGCTCCCACCCAGCATCCTTCCCACAAGGAGCGATCCGTATCTATGGAAACCGCATCTCCAAACGCCGCTCCAGCCTCTCCTCTGGCACCCAAGCACAACTCCCGAAAGGAGGGCGCTGGGAGCGCTGGGGACAGGGGACCCGGGCAGCGGGTGACACCGACCTCCACGTGCTGCTGCCGCCGAGGGAAAAAACCTCGCCGTGTTCTGCCGGGGTCTTCAAGCCGATATAAGGCTTTGTAATTCCAGAGTATGGTTTTCTAGCAATGCTCTTAAGAAGGCAGGTAAAATTTCCGTTATTTTAAACCAGCTAGAACACGGGAAAAATGTCGTATTTCAACACAGGACTGAGATGCGGGAACAAATCCAATGTTTAATCACACTGGATTGCATCTAACCTCTCTGTTTGCTTCTGTTGTTCAGTTTCGGTTGTGAAGTCTATTGCAATAAATGTAAGTAGGAATAAGCTAATTCTTTCACGAATAAATATAAATGCAGAAAGCGGATACACTACTTAAACATTAAAATAGTTCCCGTTGTAATTTATTTTCACTGAACGGTAACTAAAAACGATAAGAGTTACACAACGAGTTTCCCATGTGATAAAAATTCAGTGGCAAAGTAGGATACGCTTGCTTTCCGTGAAAAAGAGCTCCTTGTGTGGTTCTATGGTGGTGAAGTGCACCCCGATGCCAGGGCCCAACCGAACCAGCTCAACAGCTCCTACAAAACCAACGCACCTCCCTAAGGACGATCGGTTTGGATGGGACTCCCAAGGGGGACGATACAAGGGTGCAGTTTGTGGACCTTCTCAGTGCAAAGGAACAACCTGCCCAGGGACGTGGGCGGCAGCAGCACGTTAATAACCCCGCGCAGTTCGGCCGAGGAGATGCCAGCTGCTGCGGAGCTGTAAAGCATCATCTTCCTTCCCAGAGCCTTGCCCATCTCTGCCTTCTGAACTCCAAATAATTCCTCGTGTAAACCTTGACCTCAAGGACCGTGACAGAATACGGAGCACGCTGATTTCTGGCAACATTTATTTAACTCACTGTCGACCTCCATTCACTACTAACTTGTTACTGCCACGTATAGGAACCTCTCCACAAGCCCAGAAATCCCCTCTGCGTTCTGCAGAAGTTAATGCACACAGATAAATCACACAGGTCGGGAGGCGTCGCGTCTTACCTGGGGGGTTCTGGAGGAGCTTGGGCTGCTGGCAGCTGAGGACACCATGCTCACGTTGGGGTTCATGCTTCTCTCTCTCTCGTCCTGATAGATCCGATCCCGCTCCGAGTCAGGCAAGTTGAGGAAATTCTGCATCGCCCGCAAGTTTACCAGGAGGGACTGGGAAGCTGTCCGGGGGTCTTCTTCTTTACGCAGGATCTCTGACAACAAGCCCTGGTTCAAAAACAAAATAAAAAGCCCAGTCATGTGTTTGCTTTCTTCTTTTTTTTTTCTTTTTTTTAAATTTGTTTAGTGTAACCAGCTGGGTTGCAACACTCAGAACCTACAACAGAATCTCATGGGCTCTCCCAGAGGGGATATTTTGTAGGGAAGTGCTTGTCTTCTGGGGGCTGGGGTTTATTTTGGGACTGTCCTATTCTGGCACTGTAATAAGCTTCTGAGTATGGAGATGCTGGATAGGAAGGTAGGTGCATCGGGGAGAAGAAACTGCAGTTACCATCAGGTGCTTGCTGCAAATATTTTAGGAGCTGTTAGATCTCTCTCTTTCTACTTGAAGCTAGGAACACTTGGCAATCCTGTTCATCTTCGACAAATCTGCCAAGGTTGGTAAATTTAGTTTCGACATTTAAACAGTGCGGGAGGTTTACAAAGAAAAACGTTTGGCTGTTTTTTGATGCTACAGTCCGTTCATTTCGGTTTGGACAGTCATTTCTGGGAGGAGAAAAATGGAGCAATAATAAAGCCTTAGAATCTAGCTTTAGGGACTGAACCAGTTCTTCCATGCCTCACTTTAAAACACCGCAGGCTTCACGTTGCAACCGTGAACGAACACCATAGCCACGCAGTTTTCACAAAAGCCATTATTCTAGGGGGTAACCACCACGGCACCTCCAAATGCACAAAAAGGACACGACCGAGCATCCTGCAGAGACTGCACAGCCGGAGCCGAGGCCGACTCCTTTCTTGTGAGAAAAACACCACTAGAAATCAGCCACGTAGTCAAAACCCCGTAATATTCAGTCTTAGTTTGTTTTCTTCTGTATCGGAGAGCCTCCTCCAAAAAGCTGTGCTACAACACCGCTCGACCGACTAACCAAGCACCAGCGTTTTCGGTATGTATTGGTCTTATTTATCAGATTTCCCCACAAAACCAACCGACCAGCCGTGCCTTGGACGATACAGCAAGTCCCTATTACAATTTTCCCTTAAAAGCAGTGGAAAATTCTCCAAATGCTGTAATAAATGCAATATCAGTTCCACAGATTCTCTAAATTCTTAACTTCCTGGGTCTTCTAAAGGATACGCTTATTTTTTTTTTAAGATCAGCTTCAAAAAGGAATGGGTTTAGGTTGAAAGAAAGGCACCTGAAAGCGAGTGGAGCTGACTCTAAGCTTCTCCCCATCTTAACCTGGCTACATTTATGGCCCAATTTCAGAATTTCAGCAGAAACACGGGTGGCTGCTCCATCACCAGCTCCAGCTGCTCCTCCTCGTGCTCCCCAAGGGGAGAACCTGCCTGCAAAAAAGGGGTTTTCTGCAGCTCCTCCAAGCGCTTCGGCAGCTCCAGAACCACGTCAACACCAATGGAGAGTAAGAAAACCGAGGGAAAAACAGAGGGAAAAACCTGCGACTGAAGATATACAACGCTGGTAAACAACAGTGGCCAGATAGCTGAGTGATAGGGCAAGACAATAAAACAAAGTATCTCGAGAGCAATAACGTTTACAATAATATAATTCTGAGCTACCGAAGTCTACGCTAACCAGCGACACTATAAAAAAAATAAGAGTGATATTAAATAATCTGTTCAGCCTTTTCGTCACCTGCAACAAATCAGGCTTTCAATATGCAAAACATCTTCCTTCCAGAAAAACAAATGATCGTGATTTCATTTAATTGTAATTTAATCGGGCGTAATGTACTTTTTAAGGTGATATACGCCAGGTGTGTGGCGAGGAAACTGGCCCAGCCAGACGAACCCACTGCTTCTATTTTTGAGAAAAACCCAAAGCCAGCCAGGGACTGTTTGCATTTCTGCGAATTACGGTTCTGCTGGAGGGGGTGAGGGAGGGAAACCCACAGCATTCATACATTTGTCATAAAATTCCTCTGGCTACACTGGCTCATTGCGACTTACATCTCATGTATTTTTTTTTTTAAAAAAAAAAGGCAGTTTGCAGAGTAACCACCTCTGCAAACACAAAAGAAGATCTTCAGGGACTAGAAAGTCTCAGACTGGTTTTAAATAGCTAAACAGATCTTCTATACCAAACCCAGCTCTCAGGATACACTTTAGGACCTTTAAAATATCTTTGCTTTCCCAATCCTGCGCGTCGTTTTTAAACCAGTTGCTGAAGAGGCAACTGATGAAAAATCGGATGTTCAGGCAGGTCACCCCGAATTTGCTTCACCCTTGGAACTTGCACCATTTTTAAAATTGCACGCGGGAGCCAGAACTGACTTCAAAAAAATAATAGCGGTGGTGGAGAAAATAGCACGTGTCCAACCGCAATAAAAGATGTCATTGGATCTGTTTAAGATAGGAGCAATTTTGACAGTGTTTTTTCAAACTGGCTGAGATGTCATCCCTCAAACCAGCAAAGTCCCTGTCACAGAATCACAGAATCGGGGAATCGTTCGCACTCATTCTACGACACCCCCTTTGTGAACTCATTTCTTCTTATGAACTACAGGATGAGATCTCCGTGGGACGGCAAACTTAAATAAACCTAACTAATGTGCTAAACCTCAGTTTTTACCTTCTGTATAAGGAGATTATATATATATATGAGGGGCTGAAAAAGCGTAAACACTTTTCTCATACTTTCAGTTTATTTGTGTCTCTCCATACGTCAGCTATTGCCAAAAGCAACAGAAAATGCTGAAATACTAGAAAAATATTGCTCCTGCAGTACTTAAAGCTCTAAGTACTTTAAGCCCAGTACTTGTAGCTGACAGCCTCAAGAGAAAAGATATTCTGCTCCCCATCAGGCGTAAATGACGACTCTGATCCGGATCAGAAATCAGGGATTTACTCAGATTCAACACGTGAATCTTCCAGGCCAGTGATGTGAAGCTCTCAGCACACCGGACTGGTTGGGTATTTGCTTGCCTCTCTGCATTCACTCCAGGTCCCCCCTTCAATGTTGTCTTCTGGGCTGAAGAAGAGACATTCAGCAATTCTACAAACCCTCCTCCTTGCCGCCGAGCGCACAGCGCTCGACAGGAGCCTCTGCACCAAGCACTTGTGGGCTTTGGAGGGCTCGAGCTCCTTCGCTGCTCGGTTTCCATTCCCTGGCATCTCTTCCCAACTCCAGCTCGGATGTGAAGCAGAAGCGCTGGATGTCTCCTAGAAATGCTTCTCCCGGCAGCGTGGCCAAGGGCGGTTTTGCTGAGCAAAGCTCGTTTAGATAACCCGTGGAAATTTCAGCGTGGTTAGCCGAGCCAGGCACCTCCACATCCACCGCTCCACAGCTCCCATCGGCCAAAACTGTGTTTGCAGCCTGTTCCCAACCAACCCTTCACAGAATCCCAGAATGTCAGGGGTTGGAAGGGACCTGGAAAGCTCATCCAGTGCAATCCCCCCGGAGCAGGAACACCCAGATGAGGTTACACAGGAAGGTGTCCAGGCGGGTTTGAATGGCTNCAGCCTTTCCTCACACAGCAGATGCTCCACTCCCTTCAGCATCTTCGTGGCTCTAACTCTTCTGTCCCAATGGACAAAACCTTCGCGTCAGTCCGCACGAACTTCAGAATTCTGAGGACTTTGACCGGTTTTCCACGGGTGTGAATGGGAGAGCAGCCGTCCCCCGGTACCCTTCACCAGTCCCTCATTTACAGGAAACCTGCTCTCCAGACCCACCGCTGACAGCCGGAGTATGAGCATCGCTCTTAAACTCATTTAACTAACGCTAAAATACACACCTCTCAGGAGAGAGCTGCTTAGGCACAAAGCACTTACAGGCTGATTTGAATAAAACTTATGCGGGGTGCAACAATGACAATTGGATTTTTATTATTAAAAATGAAGTGCTTAAATCCTCACAGAAAATGCCTTTATTGCATTAGTTTAATAAAGCCTCTTTTTTATTACGGTATCTCTTTTTATGAGGGAAGACGGGATGTGCGTGCGGAGCTGAATGTGGATGCACGGGGAAAAGGAGGCAGAGAAACGCCGACCACCTTGCAGCCGCAAAACGCCACCATTTGTACGACACGCACGTCAAACCTTGGTGGGGAAATACGCCAGAAGACGAGCAAGACTATAGGGAGCTTGTGCAGGCTCTGCAGAGCCGTGTTTGCATCCACGGCTCCGGACTCGTGAGCATCAGCTGAGCAGGAACAGCCGCCCCCAACCAGCACACGCATCTCAACGCCTGACTCACAGATCTTTTCATTCAGCCTATTGAATACAATTAAGTTAATTGAAACTGAAATTTCGGGCAGCGCAAAAAGCCCACTGTTGGAACAAATACCCCCTGTACCAAAAATCTGCGATTTATTAAAGCAAGCACTTCCCTTGCAGACTTGCCTTCTTGCCCGTGAGTACAACAGAACGCTGCTTGTGCCACAGTGCACATGAGAATAGAACGAGCGGGCAGCGTAGAAGGGTTTCTTGCAATAAGAGGGAGTTTTCTATAGGGGAAAAAAAAATAAATTAAAAAACAAATCCCCCCCTCCCTCAAACTAAAGCCCTTGCTAATTGAGTCTGCGCATCATAGCGATGAATGCAGCAGGGCTGTCTCACCAGGTACCAGGCAGAGAATTAAACCTCCTCGCCTTCCTCTCACTGAAGTCCAAGGCGAAATCCTTTGCAAAAGGAACTCTGCCTGGATTTGTCCCACAAGCAAGCAGAGAGGGAAGAGCTGGGTGTTTCAACAAACTGTGTTTCTAATCTTGAAGGCTCTTAGAGAACCCAGCCGAGCTGGGTACACGCTGCCCTGCTATGTGCAGGCTGGAAAGGCAACGCTGTGCCCCGGAGCTGCTCCGGGTAGGAGGGATGGAGCAGAGAGTTACACCAGCCCCAACACGCCGGGGGTCTTTTACCCACTCCTTTTTATGTCTGGCACCACAACTGCCTCATTCAAAAAAGCTCCAGGTTCACGGATATTTCCCATTTCTGAGGCTGTTCAGGAAAATAAGCACTGGCCACTCGCCCAAACATTTTACTAGTTTTGGCTATTATGTCAAAACCTCGGCCAAAAAAAAAAAAAAAAAAAAGGAAGACATAAACAGAAGCACTCGGTCTATAGGCTTTGCAGTCCTCTGGGCACCCCGAGGAGAGCAGCAGTGATTTGGAATGTCTGGAGTTACAAACAGCCTGAGCATCCCCCCAGCAAAGCCGGACACCCGGGCTGCAGGGACAGGAGGGAGAGCACCTTCGCCTTCCTTCTGCGAAGCTGCATTCGAGTCACCTGCTTCCCAGACGGGATTCTGAAGAGCACGGGGCCACGTCAGCACCTCCAGACTTGCTAAAAAACTTGCCGGGCAAGGACAAGGTAAATCCGAGAGACCGTTTTCACACGTCAGCTTTAAAAGAGTCTCCTTACTTCTGTAACCATCACCGCCTGCCCGTTTCTCAATTCCTCACAACCTGCCATACACAGTATTTGTCTAAGCGGGCTTAGACAATCCTGGTAGTGTGCATGACCGTTTAAAATGTTTTGAAGGTTGTGCAGGAATTTCCTGCTCACTGGAAATGGTGTCATTAAAACCACCTTCAATAACTATATTGTCTTCTGTGTGTCTAAGAACTGTCCGGACTGCTGAATAAATAAGCATTTAGATTCCACAGCAGGGTGAATTCGAATTGGGACATTGACCCTCTAAATAGAAAATAAAAAGAAGGCGCAGAGGTTAGCCCAAGGCATTAACTGAAAATCCGTCATGCACACTGGGAGGGTTTTTCACAGCCAGTTTCAAATACATCTTAAAACGTTTACTTTGGAATTTTCTGTCTGAAGGAAACCCTCTTTGTGGGGAACGCAGCCCCGGAGCTCCCTGGGCACCCAGCACATAGGAAGGTGCTTGGTCCAGTCCCCACATCAGACTGGGAGCCCACTGGGAGCCCTGGGTGCCAGGAAACCCTCGGGATCTGTCACAGAGCCCAAAGCGCTTTGTGCTCATTTGCGCAGGCAACGCAGCCACAGGTGTAGGCAAATACCATTGTCTTACACCGGGAATTCCCAGCTTTTAGAGGAAGACTCGGATGTTCCCCAAACCACGCGCTTACACCTTTGTTTCTGCCCCCGACTCCCCACACATACATGTGTCAGCCACTTGTTCTGATGGATTCAGCCTGGTTTGGATCAGAGCTTCCTCTACTTCATTTAACAGATTTGCTCAGATGGAAGGGTCTCCAGGGAGAAATAATGTTCGTAAGAGGAGGGTTTTCAGCACTGAGTATGTAGGTCATTGGACTTTAAAATAAATTAGAGGATAGTTTATCTATTAAACAAGCCTCGCAGTGCATATTTTATGAAGCTATACTTAATTATAGGCCAATGTGCACCGCAGAGCTACCACGAAGAAAGATGAAGCAGTGGCCCATGATGCAGTGATTAATACAATTATTAGCTGATTGGCGTACGGCATCTATCATTTGGTACCATCAAGAGAAGCACCAGACTGCCAGTTTCTAAGGCTGGCACCTTCTGTGAACCGCACCAACCCCGAACCTTTCCTGAGAGAAACCCCATGCGTCTGTGCCCCCCGAGCAGAGAATCCTCGGAGGGACGCGAGGTGGGGAGAGCAGCCTTGAACTTGAACTTCAAGCGCCTTTTACAGCTTTTACGGCTGTGTGGGAACATCCCACGTGTTCTGGTGTGTGGGGCAAGGCCGACCGCCTTCTGAATACCCCAAACAGTCTCTAACACACTATTTGTAAGACCTGCTGGTCTTCTCTGCGAAGGCCCCGTAGCCTAAGGAAACACAACTGGGAGATGGGCAAACCTGTCATGGGTGTTTAACATTTGCCTGGTCTGGAATCAGCGTCATGGACTGTATAGCAGATCATATTACTTACAATGGCGGGCTAAGAAGTAGGTAATTTCTTTACTTTTATAAAAAAAATATATGTCTGATTTCTTGTAATGAAGTGATCGAAATTGGGGAGTTTTTTCTTTTAAAGAAAAGCTGGAGAAACTGGTGCATCCTAAGACAAATGTCAGCAGGAGGACCAACAAAACCAGTGGTACTGGTACCCTGAATGACAGATCTCAGAGCACGTCGTTCCGTCAATACCATCTACCTGATTACACCAGGCCTTACATGCAACGCGTTAAGAGCCCAGAGGGATGAAAAGCTTTTCCAAATTAAAAGAAGCATTTTAAAGAGGAAATACTCATACATTCCCATGTAGCGTTCATTTTATATCCCCCAGGCTAACCCCAGAACTCAAAGTCACATTGACTGGAAGTGAATGTTTTTTTCTGAGTGCAGCCATCTCATGAGTTTAATGGAATAAAGGAAGTAATAAAAATGTGCTCCATACTTCAATTAGTTCCCCTATAACATGGCATTTCCAAAATGGCAGTGCCAAAGAAAATCATTAATCCAGGAGAACAGACAAAGGCCCTGTGCGGGGCGGGGGACAGACGCGCACACGGGGCCCTTGTTTTCTCTTGCCAGCAAAGCCCACCTCAAAGCCCAACTCTGCACAAAATAAACTGGTACCAATACTAAATATTAAGCCACTTTCCATTTCTTTAGCCTTCTAACAGAGTATTCCAACGGAGAGACAGCAGTTTGAGTGCCCTGGGTGGTGTCTGGCCGCAGGATCAATGTCAGTGGCCCATCTTTTCTGAACATGCACCCACCCTGGTCCTCCAGGCTTCACCTGACACTATCGTGTTATCATCCCAACATCTGCATTTCACTGTGTGAGCCAGAAAACCCATGTCAGGCGTGTGAAAGCAAACACAACCTGCAGCAAACGGCAGTGACACCTTTCCCAGCAGTCGGTCCTCGGGCCCGGGGACACGTGGCTCATAGGTTCCTTGTGGCAGTGGCCTCTGGTACCCCCGTGGCATCACCTGAGCCACGGCAAGGAACCGAGGAAGCCACAGGAGCCCCAAGACACCTCTGACCCTCCCAGTCTCTTGCCACCTCTTCCTGGCCATTAAGTGGGAGTAGATGTGGAAGTTTATAACCACGGAGAGGAGCGCAGGGAAGAACCGAGACGAGCAGAATTACTGCTGGAGAACTAAGCTGGGGTGACAGCACTGGGGTGACCATATGCAATACAAACAGCTGTTGTAGGAAGAAACAGCCCTGTGCAGTCATGACAAGGAGACTAAAGGAGAAAACAGAGTGTGCTTTGCCCTGTTTCTCTGGCACATCTCCAGCCGTCATCCACAAAAACCATCCACCCCCACAAGAGCCACCACTTTGCCCCCTCAGCACTTCTGGGTTATAGAACAGAAAGCGATACCTGTGTGCGGTTGAACGCTACTCTTGCAAACACAGCTTGAGACACGCTGGCCCTCTTCAGCTCGTCTCTGACTTGCTGGTAAATGTCTGGAGAGACTTCCACCGAGGAATTGGCCGGCTCTGGTTTGACAGCTCTGGGGATGGGCGGGTGATTCAAGAACTGCTGGTTGATGGCCTGCGGGTGCTGGTGGGCCAAGAGCCGGCTGACGGCGATCTGCTGGTTTATCAGATGGGCCATCGCTATCTGCTGCCTCACCAGCTGCGGGCTGAGCTGCGGAGACAGGAGCCCAGGGTTTATCATTGTCTGCATCGTTGGCACTTGGTTTCGGATTGGAGTACTGTGGTGAATTTGGCCATGAGGAGACTGCTCGTTAGTTTTTCCCAAGGTTGCCAGCTGGTTGATATTTGGTAAGTGCATGGGACGTTGACCGAGAACACAATAGTCTGAAAGGTTTTCTCTTTCCACTCTTTCCACTGTCAAAAGAGAAAAATCAGGTTGCTGTCATTTCGGTTGGCACTCACAGGACCGTCAGGGTCAGGGTTACTGCAGGGGCTGCGCTCGACAGTGCCCGCTTTACTTGGCAAATCTACAACTGCATCAAAGCGTCACAGAAACATAAGCAAAAGCAGCACAAACTAAAAAGCAACAGTGATAATTAACATTCTTTTGGACTTCGCAGGTGTCACCCACTGCCCAGGACACCTCCTTGCCAGACTGGTAGCACATCCCCTCCCAGCCTCGTTTCCTAAAGAAATGAGCTTGGACATTCCCACTCACGCCGTCACCAATTCTTGAATTTGTCACAGCAGCTTGAATAACTTTTAAAAGGGGTCAATGTTTCAGAATCGCTGGCATGTAGGGGGAGGAAAGAAACCCAAACTGGCATTCACACCAACCCCATGGACACCTTGGCGGCTCCCGGAGCAGCTTCTCCCGACAAACGCAGCCACTCTCGTCTCTTCCGATGGGAACTCTGCCCGGCGTCGTGCGGATAAAGCACAGGAGGGGATTTTCAAGCCGTGGTTCCTACACACAAAGCCTCACCGCTCTGCACAGAGCCCTCGCAGCATCTCCGCATGGATGCCCAACTTGAAAGAAAGTGGCTTCACTCTCTTAAAAAACCCCTTTGTTTAGCACAACAAGGCCCCGTGTTCCCTAAGGGACACCACGCTACAGAAAAGCAAACGCTACACACAAAATGCACATACTCTAATTAGATATATCGATACCTATAGTCTCTTTTAAGTATCTTCTGTCAGTATCTTTTCAATATCACGATCTTTTGCAATATCTTTTCATGTAACTGCTAATCGAAATGCACATACCACAAAACGGAATTTCTCCTAAAAGTAGTATTCGAAATAGGAAATGAAGTTTTCAAAGCACATACATAAAACTATTACTTAGATAATGTTAAGTAATCAGAAGTCATTTTACAGCACGTTGCAGGTTAAACGAGCCTCACCGCACACAAATGGATCGGCATTTCTATATTGATCTGACACGAAAGTGTTCAGGGATATGTTTCACACAACTAGAACACTATTACCTCCTTCTTGTACCGCTCTCAGCAAGCAACGAGACAGGATTGATTTCATAAATGCCACGATACCATTGTAACTCGTGTAATGATTAACAACTGTACAAGGCTTTGGACTCTTTTCTAAAACTTAATCTCTGTAAAGCTTTGAACTCGCCACAATCAGTGCTCAGGATGACAGTCACTGATGGCTTTCTGGGCTCCTTCTGAGTAGAACGAGAGCTCTTTGCACCTTCGGAGCCGATCTCAGAGCAGAGGGCTGAATCCTCACTGCCAACAAAGCCCCCTGGAATTGCTCCAAAGGCGCAGGAGCTCCTTGGCAGTCGGGAATTAACCTGATGGCAACAGAATAAAGGTGTTGCTCGGAGCATCCTACTAAAAGAAAATACAATCAGAACGACTTTCAGCCGTCATTTGCACCCCAGGAAATCTGGAGTCCTTCCACTGGGAGTTTCAGAAGAGCTGAAGTAAGTTCTGAACTATTTCGTAGCTTAAGAAACACACAGAGAGTCAGTGAAACCAGCAAATTACTACTTGTTAGAACACAAAAACAGTAACCAAGTGTTTTTTGAAAACTTGGTGAGAAATAAATATAAATAACATTCACTTTCTGGGCTGAACCACATTTGCCAAGTTTCCACCCACTCCTGACTTGAGTGCCAAGTTATAAACCCCTATAAAAACGAAGTTTAAGATGAAAAAGCTGCCAGGCTGTTAATCTCTGTAGTGCTATTTGGAATTACAATCACACAGAGCCATCACCTGACTTCTATAGGTGTGTTTTTCCCTTATTATCAGTTTCCTTTTTTTTCGATCACATTACACTATACAGCCATGCACATACCCCCAATAAACAAGCCAGATCCTGGTCCCTTCAACCACTTCAATAATAAAAGGTTACCGTTAACAGTTACGCTGGATGGAAAAAATGTGCATTACTCAACTCCTCAAGCCTCTCTCTTTCTCCAGCACATCGCCCAGACCAGATTCCCAGTTGGTCTCTGGGAAGGATGGACTGGTAGGGCTCTGTGGGGCTGGACAGGCCAGCTTGGCGACAACGCGCTGGAAAAAAGGGACAGAGGAGCCACGAGGCTGCTGCGACATCCATGTCCTGCCTTCCGTCTTCTTGAGACAGGGTTTCTCCACCTGCATCCTCCATCTGCCACGTTCCTGCCCCATTACAGCCTTTCGCTTTTCCTTCCCGCGTTTGCTATTGCTCCACTCAAACTGGGGACACCCTCAGAGCTCTTGGAGTCCTGTAGGAAATGGCTACTACTTGAATATATATTGGAATACAAAGCAGTGAAGACAGAGGAGCAGGACCTTAAAGTGGGAAGGAAAGGGCTCCATGGACACATGCTGTGCCTGGGTGCCGCTGACAAACTTCCTTTGCTAGCGGAAACATTTTGGTTGGAAAAGCCCCTCAAGATCATCGACTCCAACCATACCCACCCCTGGCACTGCCCCATGTCCCTGAGAACCTCATCTCCGTCTGTCCAACCCCTCCAGGGATGGTGACTCCACCACTGCCCTGGGCAGCCTGTTCCAATGCCCCACAGCCCTTTGGGGAAGAAATTG
>VWYH01001147.1:819269-881057 GCA_013399365.1 Pampusana beccarii | reverse complement strand
CTCTCAACTCGCTCCAGCACCTCCAGCTCCCTGGACCACAGGTCCTGTGCCACGCTCCGGGCACCCCAGCATCGCATCTGCCCTTCATCGCCCTGCACCCCCTACAACATCTCACGACACACTCAGAAACCAACATAATCCCCGAATGGGAGCAGCAAATTGTCATACTCCAATGTTCCTTTCTCTTCCTCTAATGATTACCACGTGTGCCAATGTATTTCCACTCCGCACTGAGTCAGAGGCTTCCTGGATACGGCACAACCCCAGCGCAGTGCCCGTCCCCTGCGCGATGCTCTCACCCTCTCCCCAATCCGCCTTGCCCAGGCCAGCAGCTGCCGCCGTCCGCAGCACAATAGCTTGGGGTGGTCCGCATGCAACCCTCCACTGGAAACAAAACCAGCTCAAAAGATCTCAAAAGAAGATTTATTTCTCCACCTTCCCTTCCCCTCACCCTTTATTTTCACTGAGTTGTTAATAGGAACATTCTGACAAACAGCCCGTGGGGCATCTGGGGCTGCAGAGCGGCGCTGCGGTGACCGACGGCCCTGCAAACCGAATTCCTGTGCGCAAGAAGGGACGCGGGGACACGCAGGGCCCTCCAGCACCCATGACCCAACGAGTCCTCAGCTCTTGGGTCCCACGGGCACGCAGGCACTTTGCCCCGGAGTAGGAAGAGCCTGGTAGAGAAATGTTTTGTAATAAGCGACTACCCGGCAGAATTGCCACGCTTCAATTGTGAGGGGATGTCACCACCCAGGGCTGTTCTCCGGCGCTTCACAGTTTGCTGGGCTTTTGTTGTTTTATTTATTATTGCAAACCTGGTGATCCTCAAAGCCGTTCCCAGCGGCGGTCACGGCTCTGCGGCCTGCGCTCAGCTCCGGAGGGACAGGTCCCCACAGCTTCTCCTGCCTTAGCACGGCCCTGCGGCCAGGCCTGCGCTTCAGAGCTGCGCTCAGGGGATGAAGAACATCCTCCTCCTCCTCCTCCTCCTCCTGCTGCTCCACACTGCGAGCCTGCCCTCCTGCTCGCGCTACCTAATTATCGACTACCGCTCTGGGAACAGCAGAACCACTCCAGAGCGCAGGAGGTGCTTTTAAAGTGGTAATTCCGTATCTTTTCATCTATAATTAGGATAATTACCTATTTCTTTTAATCACAGCCCGCTTAACCACTTCAGTGCAAAGGGCTGGTCTGAGGAGCCTCGTTTTCGTTCAACGTCTAAGCTTTGTATTTACCCGAAGTCGTTCCCCGACTTCATTCACTGTCTGTCCCTGCAGCCAGGGCTGGAGGAGCAGCAGGTCAACTGGAGAAGCAGACCTGATAAGGAGTTGTTACTGCAAAACCTCTCCCTTTGCTCCTGCAGGACACCAAACAACCTCAGAATAGCTCCAGAGCACAGACAGGGATGGTCTGGCCGCTGGCGGTGGGTAGCAAAGGCCTTTAGCCAAGCCTAATGGAAAACAGACAGGAAAGGCCACTGTCTGCTCCTCCTTGCGATGTAAGTCCTCCAGTTCCCACCAAAGCACAAACGACTATTTTCGCAGTTAGAAGAGCCGTAATGAGAAGTGGAGCTTTGATCAGCACCAGTGTCAGGTGAACGGAGCGGTGTCCCAGCGCCCTGTGCCACCGAGCCCCTCCTAATACCACATCCCAGTCATGCCTTGGGACACAGAGATGCTGACATAGAAAGTGATCTGTCCCTGGACTGCACTGCTTCCAAACATGCCTGTCAGAAGAGAAGAGTTTAACCCGCGATCTTATTTTTGGATTATATTTGGGCTACCGTGCAGGCTCAAGAGGGCGCACAGAAGTATGACCCCGGTTCTCCACAACCACGTTAACGCCGTTTGTGCACAGGACGTGCCAGATCCATGTGGCAGAGAAAAGCGTGACGTCGAAGGTGCTTCAGTGACCACCCAACGCAGGAATATCGCTCAGGTGCAGCGGAAGAGGGGAAGCAGGACAAAGATGACTCAGAGCTGTCTGACAGAGACACAGAGTCCTGGTTTAGATGAGACTGATGGTCTCATCCGCTATGAAAATATCTCTTTTCCTGTCAAACTGCTGTGACAGAAGCCTGTCCTGCCATCGGAGCACGGAGGTACAAATCCCTGTGCGGCCTCTCCAGGAGATCCGTGTCATCAGGATGACACCGGGGTGACCATGAGCCAGCACTGGGCCCTTGTGGCCAGCAAGGCCAATGGGACCTGGGCTGGATGAGAAGGGGGTGGTCAGTAGGTCAGAGAGGTTCTCCTGCCCCTCTGCTCTGCCCTGGTGAGACCACATCTGGAATATTGTGTCCAGTTGTGGGCCCCTCCGTTCCAGAAGGACAGGGAACTGCTGCAGAGAGTCCCCACTAACACTTGCATTCTAAAAATTCCTTTCCTGCTGACCTACCATGTCGCAGATGTTGTGGAAGCCTCATGAAAAGGCACATCAGATCTTTCCCAAGTAGTTTTGCTGGCTTTAAAAATTATTGTATTTATTCAGAGATGCATATGTATCTTTCTAGGTAAACAGAGGGGTTTAGGTATATATACGTGTGTGTCTATATATGCATATATAGATCTTCAACTTTTGCCCTTTTAACTAACAGAGTGAGGCAGGGATGTTAAGTTTCAGCAGCACACACAAATATATTTTTTAAATCTGAAGGGAAATTCATGTTGAGACCCTGCAGATTTAAAAAAAAAAAAAAAAAAGTGTTTGCTTTTTAGAAAATTAAGATGACCGTTCTTTACTTATTCAAAAGTGGCCGGGCAGAGGTCCCAGTATCAGCACACAACTGGTCCTCACTGTCCGTGGAACAGGACAAGGCTGAAAGCAAGGCTGAAATTCATATACGCATTTATGCTAGATAAAAGCTGAGCTTAAGTAAAAACGAAACAAAACAAAACCCCAAAAAGCCCAAAGGGTGTCTTTTAATTCTCTTTACAGAGTGGATTAGCCAAGAGGGCTACAGCTCACAGAGCCCCGGAACGCACTGCGGCGAGTGGATTGTTTTTTATCAATACACGCGCGCAAATCCCCCAAACCGGCACAAGGCTGAAATGCAAAATGCTCGTGTGGGTGTGGAAAAAAGCAGCCAAGGGTCTGTAACCCTTGCTGAATCCTGACAACTTTAAACTGATATTTCAAGAGGGACACGGCTATGGGGACGGCTCTGAGTCAGAGCTGATCTTCAGGCCAGGGGTGGCAGCTAGGTGCTGAAAAGCTTGCCTGGAAATGTTGTTATTTTCTTTTTCCTGACGAAAAGTGATGGGAGTCCTATTTTTAGTGAAATAAATACACGGTCAGGAGTCTAAAAGTAAGCAAAGCAAAAATTACCGTAAAGTCAAGAGCCACAGAGCTGACCCGAGTGACCCCAACTGGTTTAGTGCCAGAGCCGCGACTGATATCCAAACAAAGCACAAAACAGTCTCTTCTTAAAAAAATTAACCTTTCTGACTCAATCTGTTAGTTAAAAAGGCAAAAGGTGAAGATCTATATAGGCAATATATATACACACACATACATATATCTAAACCCCTCTACGCATACACACACGTACATATATATAAACCCCTCTATTTACCTAGAAAGAGATATATACATATGCATATGAAGCTATGGAAGCTTTTTCTTACGTTCCTGATCTGTTGAAATAGGAAAAACTGAGCCCTCATCCTTTAAACTGAAAAGCCCCATCATTCCACAAAAGCTTTCAGACAGCCACAGTCCCAAACTCCCATCCACACACGCTATATTTTGACAGGCACCGACGGCAGGAGCAAAGATGAAATGTTCTTAGTATGCAGACAAAGAAAATATGTCTTTTTATTTTTAAGTTCACAACGTATTTATTTCTCCCCTCTACTTTCCCAACTTCCTCCCACCGAGCTAAGTTGGGTCATAAAAAATTCGCACCAGTTATGAGTTTCAGTTGTGAAAGAATCCCGATACAGCGATAGTCCTCTGATAAAAATAGAGAGCATGACACTTGGAAGCGAAATAACTATTGAGAAATAGAGCTAAAAAAAAAAAATCTTCTAAACGCTACGAACCCAAAACGCTGGGCAATGAGTAGGTGCCTGGGCCAGGTCTGATCCCTTGACAATGATCTGAGTTGCATGGCGAAGTTCTCTCCATACATACACGTGTATATGTACAGAGTAACTTACAAAGAGTTTTGTGTGTTGTTTTTTTTCTGTTTGTTTTGCTTTTAATATCTTTGTTAATAAAGAACCAACACAAGCCTTTGAAACAATTACTGAATTTCAACACTGTTGAATACCTTATCCCAGCTTGGGCAAGTTCAGCATCTCGAGAAACCAGAGGCTGAGGAGGAACCCGCAGGTTTGGGCACCACTGGACTAACCCATCGCTGTATCATTGTCATCAATTAACACGGAACCTTTATTAAAAAGGGGGAATTCTCATTCTTCATTGGAGTAGGTTGAAACACACCATCAGGTATGCACAACTCTATACTAAAATGCCTTCCTTGCATCCCTCAAAAAGAAGAAAAATCAAAAAGGAGATGAAAAAAAGGCTTCGCAGAGTGACATTCAATGACCATGCTGAGCTGAACTCGCTGAAAACTGTTGATAAATGACAAGCGTCAATAGTTTTGCTGTCTTTGGGGTGGGTTCAGCAGAATGCACACCGAGAGTGTTTACTTGAGATTGGGTACAATCCCGTTTGTGTACAGCTTTTACATCTGTTGCTAATGATATCAAATTATTGATTGTTCACTTACGTTTATTTAAACATTAACTATATACTTGGCAACCTGATGCTTCGTCTTTTTTTTTTTTTTTTTTTTTTAATTCCAGAGAACTTCGTATTTTTGCCTGGCTTCAGTTGTAATTACTTTGATCTTCCGGAGTGTATAATTATTTTACTGTTTATTTATTTCTATGAGAAAGGAAAAAAGTTTGACCTAGGAGATCTATATGTGGCACTTTGTAACAAAATCACATAGCTTATGTTTAGGAAATCATGGTTTTGATTAAGAAACAACGATTTAGTTCCCACTGTTTTATTAAAACAGACATTAGCAGCTAATAGGAACCACATTGAACACTGTAGGCTGCATCGAGTTTGCAACGTCAATAAAGTTATTTTGAAGCCCCTTCCTATTTGGCGTTCACCATGGCTCATGCGAGGTTTTTTTTTGCTTTTACTTTCTAATAACCAGTTCTGGCGTCACCCATGGTGGGTGCTGGTCCCAAAGCCCCTAAATTATGGTTTTACCCAATCTATCCAGATTACAACCTGAAAAAACGAATCGCTGCATCACCCATCCACCTCCACGGAAAACCGAAGTCCTTATTTTTCTAATTGTTATTAAAGGAGTATGTGATGGCTGAAGTCACTGGTTTTGCACACTAACTGAGCTGTCCTGGAGGAATATCTGGTTACGGGAAAAACCCAAAACACGACGAAACCAGAGGTGATGAGCACTGGAAAGCGCCCGAGCGCAGCCCCGTCCCCGTTGGATTCTCCGTCGTACCTGCCAGCGACGCTTTGTTTTCTCTCCCACTCACAGGCTGGTGAATCAACACGACTTCAACTGCTTTATAGCAGCTTGTGTTTACTTCACACATACCTTAACCTTCTTCTCCTCCTCCCAGCACGCACACGCTTCCCAACAGCAACTGGCTGCGCCGCTTCGAGCGGCGCGGATGCAGAGTTATCCCGCTAACTCTTCAGGTTCGGATCCTTGACCTCTTGATTGAGGTCTCATTCTGCTTTTACTGCACTTCACGACTTAACTGTGCACTTACTAAGTAAAGAAAAGTGGGAGCCGAGCGCATTGAACGCTCTGCGGATGGAAGTGGGAGGCAGCGGCGCGCTGGGAACGCTCAGGGGCTGGAGAGGCATCTCCATAGATAAGAACATAGATAAGAACACTACACTGAAGGGCTTCAGTGCCTCTGCACGGCACCCCGGCCCCGTTTGGGGAAAAAGAAGAAGAAAAAAAAAAAAAAAGAAATTAAAAAAAAGCTCATCTCTGTTCTCCTATAACATCGGGTAAAAGCGAACGGTGATGACCTTGAAGCTGTTTGATTTCTCTGATTGTTTTTTAACCAAGAGGATATGTTAAAGCTCTTCAAATGAAATTTCTTTTATTAGGAGACACCGTTTAGAGAAAAGAAGCACTTCTGAGTCACACAATGGCAACGTGGAGCGAGAAGCAACCACCCAGTTCGTTTGGCACGAGGGTAGTCGTGTACTAAAACATCCAATCAACATTTTTACCTCAGGGCTAAATCATTTCAGCAGGTGAAAAGCAACACCTCCGTCTCCTCAGTTGCGTCGTTACCCCACTTCTGCCTGAACAATCTTCCTTCTAGACACCAATAATTCTACAATAAAACATTCTATTTTCCCCCCTCCCCAGTGAAAATCCAACCCCTGGCCTGGTGTCTCACAGGCCGGACGCACCGAGGGAACCAGATGCCTCAGAACTTGTTCGGATATTTTATGTGCGGTTTCGTTTCATGCGTTCTCAACTCAAGCAGCAGGCTCTTTATGGTATTATGATGCAGATTTCGAGCCTGTCATACGGAAACTAAACAAGCAACCTTTCACAGCCCGCGTACGCCAGCCTTTTAAGAGAAAAAGACAGCAGGCCTGGTTGAAAGACGCTAATCTTCACGCCAATAAAAAGACAACGGCTGCTCGAGAAGGACAGGACACGACCCTGTTTTTGCATAATGCTCGTGAATCCCGTTATGATTTTCCTGGCCGCAGAAAGGATCACAGACAAACCAACAAAAATAGAGAGAAAAAAGCCTATGGAACCCCCCCCTATCCCAGGGTGAAGCTGATCTGCAGGGCTGACCAACATCTGGGGAGAGGAGCCGGTCGGTAGTGTGGAAAACGCTTTTGACTATCCCCAAACTCCTACTCGAAGCGCCCACGTGTTCTAAACCAAAAAAACCCTACTGAAACACACGGCCCAGTACACACGCGAGTCCCTTCCCAAAGGAAAGGATGAATAAAAGAGCAAAAGACACACACGACGGGTGCTCGTCCCATCACTTCGCGCGCTACCTAAAGGCGGCTGCAGTGGGGAGAGCGGGATCAGCCCCACGCAGAACAATTTCCCCGCTAACCAACACAATGTCATTGTAGAAAAAATACAAACAACTGGCTATTTCCATCTCCGGTAGGTGCAGCTCCTTGTTATTTAGCATTAATTGGGTATTAAACGCACCAGATGCCCCGGGATGCCCGTACGCCTGGTGGTATCACACGCAGCTCACTCAAACACGTCTTACCTCTCGTGGATCAAGTGCAACTGAGGTAATTTACAGAGCAATTTAACTTGTAAAGCCCGAGCTACTAGAACATTTTCTTTTTCTAAAACGTTTTAGCTTAATTCAAAACACAGTTGATCTTTCAGCACAGCTAAACGGGATATTTTAAGCGTGTTTTAAGTGGCCTGTGTTTTCACGCCAGCCTTGTTTGTGAAGTATCAGATTTAATTTCAAATGTGCTGTGACTGTGCCCTCTTTGTAGACAAACTCGCTAATATTATTATAGCTTATTATCACTTTTACTTAAAGCAAATAATCTCAAACTGTCAGCAGAAGTTCAAGAACTTGGAAAGTCACAAAAAAATCAATTTACCTTTAATCTTCTTGTACTTTTTGTACCATCTCCCAAACTCCTGGCACTTGGTTGCTGACACATTGGCATAGTATGTGCTATTTACAATGGATGAAATCATACTCTGGAAGCACAGAAAGAAAGAGAAAAAGTGTTTTAAAATATCTTGCACGATCAGAAATCTTTTCCAGGGAAAGCGAACGACATGCGATGCACAACGATCATCCGTTTGCGACTTTAAAACCAAAACGAGTGTCTGATGAGCACGGAAAATGGGTTTTATTCTCCATTCTAGATTCCCAGCCATAATTAGAATTAGAAAAGAATAATTATTATTTTGCATAACAACGCAAGAAAGGTGCAGCACAAACCCAGACTGAGACGGGCAGCTCAGGCTGGGCGGGGGGGGCAGCTCTACTTTATTTGGTACCTGTGATATTACAATATCTGAGCTTTAGTTGCCATTTCGGCAACCAGACCCTAAAGGTAAGATGAGATGCTCCAGCACGCAGAACCCAAATAACGCTGTTCAGACGGCTCTGTGCTGCTTCCAAACCAGCCGGACCGCGTGGCCAAGAACCGAGAACATCCGTGCCACTTGCTGCAGAACAACAGTTAGGCAAATGAGTTAAATTAATATAATTTATAGAAACGTGTGATTAGCCTTTGTGTGGAAAATCACCTAAACCAGAAATTAACAGTGCCATTCAGAGCGAGGGGGACTACGGGTACTACAATACAGAACGGCCAAAACCTACAAAAAAGCTCAGTGAAACTGAAATATCACTTGTTTAACCACCAGCCCTCTCTACTCTTTGCAGATTCCCTCCAAGCGGTTTTGCACCACTTGATACCCATAAAAATGATAGTTTATACCTGGGATGCTTCTGCCCATGGGCGGGAAAGAGCCCGGTTACTGGTGGTTCTGCCTTTCTAGATTTTTCCTTCCTTTCAACCATTCTGTAGAGGAGGCACCTTTTTAACAACAAGGTTTTATTTCCCTCTTCCCCTCCCTGAACTCTTCCAAGGTCAAGTCATTCCCAACAAGGACACCCAGTCTTACCCCGCTAACACATGGGAGCCAACATACCTTCTCCAGAAATCCCATTTTCCCTCCTTCTATACTCGCCTCAAAGCCCAGAAAAAAGCTCTGGCCTGTTTTAGGAGCTTTTTGCCCAGAGATGAGGGAGGGAGGACGATCTTGCAGCTCAAACAAGCCATTTCCCGAAGGTTTGAGCTCTGGCGCGCCAACCCTTGCGCAAAATGGGATTTGGGGCATCTGAGCAAAGCTCCGAGGCTTCCAAATTTTGATGGTGCTTTAAAACAAAACCCATCTCTTCCCTCTTCCAGATTTGTCCAGCGTCCTACCCAGGTCATTGTGGTCTCAGGGGACTCCAGCTGCTCCTGAACTCTGCAGTTTGGGGGGGCTTAAAAAAAACGTGAGCAAAACAGAGAGACTTAAAGGGAGCTGGGTGGTGGCAGCTCAGCTTCAGTCTCCAACAGGTCATTCCCCGTTCAGTAAAGAGGCTCTGCTGCCTTTTCTCTCTGAGTTTCCCACTGGAAGGCTGCTCTGGTGCACTGCAGGCTATGAAGTAAGAGCCTTTTTAAGTGGCAGCTTCAATTTCTAAGACTGAGATTCAATTTTCTAATTAAAATCAATATTTTGAGACATAAACCTAGCATTGTGGAAGTCAGCAGCAACTCCCTCCCCATAAATCCTGCCTTGCTCAGGTCATTTTAACAAGCAATAGTTATTCCAAAAGCCTGACAGGGAAGGACTTTGAACAAAGTTGCCCTGAGATAACTTGCTTTCTTTTTTTTTTTTAGATTTAGTTAAATTCCCAGTCACTAAGAAGGGTGGGGAAATTGTACAGCTCTGTCTACATAACAATTCAGTTTTCCCCCTTCCTCCCCCCAAATCCTTTAGTTCTACAATAAATCAACATCATTGAAATTGCAGGGCTACTAAATATCACCAAATATACAAACCCATTAACCTTTATTTGAGAAAGCAAGGCTTAAACTAAATCAGAAAATCAAATAGTGAATCAACCACTGGTGAAAAATCCCAGGGCAGATTCTGTTGAGCTGCTCGATGGGAAAGAATCAGGACAACTTTCAGACTGCACATCTCACTATTAAATGGAAAGGAATCCTAGGGGTACTTCTGCTAGGAACCTTGCTAAGTCTGCAGAAAGGAAAGATCCGGTCAGAAGAAGAGTGGAAAAAAAAAGAATAAAATTGGCTAATTGTGAATTTCTAAATGATGCATATTATTCCTGGGAAAATCCCTAAAGAAGGAACAGATAATATGAAGTAGCAGACATCATCATGGCCACGTGGAATGAAAACTGCTTAGACCAGGAGATAAGAAATACCCACACGACGAAAATCCGATGCAGGGTGTGCAAGGAGGAAAATACGGGATGTGCTGACATCCCAAGAAACCAGCAGAGAGACCAAAAATGGGTTCTCCAACTCACAGGGAAGACAGAGGTCTCTACGCGAAGATGGAAATGCTGAAATAATTGCATTTCTCTCTGCCACACATTCCCTCCCGCTTGGTTAACTGGGATTTATTTGTTTGAAAAGGAGCCGTATGCTAAGGGGAGCTGAGCTGCAGCCGCATCACACACCTAGCAGAAAAATAACCAAAACCAAACAGAACAATTTCCAATCCAAGTGAACGATTCCATTTGGCATTAGCGGCAATCAGAAGCCCCCGTGGGCTGCCTGGGAGCTGGGGAAGCGGTGGAGCGGGAGCTCCTGCCCTGGCCTCTGCTCTCCAGGCACCGCGCACACATTAATAACCAGCAGCATTTATTTACTCCGCACTCGGGCTCCTAAGAGACCACTCTGCAATTTGCCGCTGCCAATAATATATTAACCACAAGGGGGTTGTAATGACATTTCGCATTTGGCACGATATTTTTTTTTTTTAAAACTGATTTGGGAGAAGGAATTGTATTAGAGGCGGATTCAGATGATGGTAACAGACAGCTCCTGCACAACCTTCCGTTGTATCTTTTGCGTTTTGCGAGCCGAAACAAAAGAGCCCGCAAGGTTTTACGGCAATAACAACAATAATACTACAAGCTGCATTCTTGCAGTCCGAGTTCAAGGGTTAGTCACTACTCAAGGTCACTTACACCTGTGCTTAAAACTAAGCAAGCTCAGTTTTCTACGGAACGCTCTCCTTTTTGGCTTTGTCCAGTAAATAAATACTCGGGCAAGGATTTTCACTGCTACGGTCCTGCCATCAGTAATTTTGTAAATGTATTTCAGACTGAGGCTCCAGAAGGAGCAAACCAAGTGCAGCATTTCCACCTGGTAGACTTTGAAGCGGGAGGAAGGAGACCCAGACAAGAAATGGATTCTGCCTCTGAAATGATGCGCAGTTTAGTTATCCTGGATATTGAAGAAACCTGGGCAGAGACAACCATATGCTGCCATCATCATTAGGTGACCAGATTCCACAGATAATTCTATTTAAAGAAATTACACTTAAACTGCGTGAAAAGAAAAATACTTGTGTATTCGAGGCACTGATGTTCCTGTAGTCAATAAGGCAAGTCCTGCGGCTTTTCCTTGCACAGCCTTTCCATTCCATAAGGCTGAGGAATGGACTAACTCCTCCATAAGACGAGGAACGTGATTCCTACCGATTGCAAAGACCTAAATTCTGCTCTGTATCTCACCTCTGTGCTCTCCCTGGAGCTGCAACCATAACCTGGTGAGGCATATTCGTGATAGTTCTACATAGAAAGAATTCTGCTGGTTCCCGGAGGCTTTGGATCGCGACCGGCAGGATGAGCGCACAGTGAGACACGAAACAGGCAACACGGGAGAAAAAATATTGGATACAGGCTGGCAAAGCAATGGGTTTAGAGCGAGCAGTGATTACTGATGGTTCGACTTCAAGATACAGCAGACAGATTAACCTAGGATTCAAATGAAGTTTTTAGAGGGCAACGTATTTTTGCGCTCCTAGCAAAGTTACCAGGTCTGGGTGCTGAAGTGTTTTTTCTGTTTTCTTCTGAGAGGCAAGAAGGACTGAGTCATGAAAATTTTATGAATCTCTTGCTATGACAATCCGAGATACAAATAGAACTCATGATAACTTGTATCTTAGACATGACTTCACTGCCGTATATAAAGCAGTCATGGAGAATGAGAGTGAGTTTTTGTTCTTTTTTTAACACAATTACATATACATTTTTTTGTTGCTGTTTCCTAGAAATTGGGGCACAACTGTTAAAACAGCATAGTTTTTGTCACAGGTGGAGAATGATGAGAGCTACGTGTGGGTTAGCGAGGGAGCCAGACCTTCGCTAGCAGGAAGAGGCAACTCACATCTTGCATTTGAGGATCATTAGTCCTATTGCAAAAGGTTCAGATAAAGATTTAAATGAAGAATTTACATCTCTGAACAGCAGGACAAAAATCGACCAATTCATTCCTAATTTCTGCCTGGCAACCAAGAAAACATGGTATAAAGATCCTCTTTTTCATGGCAATTAGAATTTTTCCCTTCTAAAGAAAACAAGAAATTGATTTGGTATTTATGGGATTGTCTACATCTAAGCCCTTTACCGAACAAATCTGAGCCTTAGATCTGGCAAAGCTGGCTCTCCCTGAGCCGGTTCCAAACACTGACCTGTGAGAGAGGGCATTCTTTGGCTAGTGTGCTCTGATTCATCTCTTTGAGCAGCTCCTTTAAGGCATTGCGAACTGTGGCGTGGTTCCACTGCTCTGCTGGCAAGTCTTCCAACTTGGAGCAGCTGTTAAAAACAGAAAGCAGGTAGAATCATCACCTTCACAGACATCACTCTTCGCGTGCAAGTGCTACAGACCTTCAAGCAGTGGCCCACCGAGGTGTTTCTCCCCTCCCCACCAAGCCTGGCTCCCAGAAGATGTGCAGCTGAACTAAAAGGATGACAGCACATGGCAGGAATAGCAGCTAATCCTACTATGATATTAAACGTGCGCATAACCGTTCCCTCTGGGGCCTGTGCTGCGCAAAGCAAGGCCCAGAGGCGGCTGGATAAAGCCATCCTCTCCAGACAGAAACACACTCCTGCTGGGATAGAAAAATAAACAGATACGCCACACTGTCACGAACAAAATCACTCCACAGAAAGGGCCTGCACTGCGTGGAGGGAAGGCTTGGAGCAGGGAGTCTGTTAGTTTTATTTTATCCCACTTCTTACACTGCCCTCATCGCTGAGGTATCCGGGAGCCTTTCAGAAACCCACGAAGCCACATGGCCAACATCTGTCCCATGTCGCTCGCTCTCACTTTCCTTCTAAAGAGCTGCGTACGTAGTGAAGCTTTTGTCTTCGTGCGACTCGCGCCTCTGTTAATTTAACAAGCTGTGTCGCTGTACATGGGGACAGACCCCAGAAGCACATCACAGAGTTGGGAGAACCTCGTCGTTGAAACTGAGAAACACAACGCACGCTCTCCAATCAGCCTCTGCGATGGTTCTGCCTTCTGCCTCTAAGCCCGGCTTTACCCTCGGAGTTGAAAGTTCAGCCGCGCTCGAGGAGTCCAAGTAGTCAATGACCATCCTTATCTCAATCTTTATCTCAAAGTCACGGGCTATCTTTCATTTACACGGCACCCAGGCATTCGAGTACTTTGAAGATAAAGAATGAGACCTTGATCTGGGGTTGATAGCCTCCAGCAATAGGACGTGAGGAGAGGCTCATCCTGCTGAGGAGATGAGTGACTGCACTCCAGTTTTAGAGTGGCTACGGGCTCTAGATGCTCTTCCACAACTGTGCACTCTAGCTGAGAAGTGACAACAGTACACAAAACCCAGGAAATGCCTGTTAGTGGGAATCGAAAACCCTGAGCCCCACCAGAGATGTTAACAGGAAAGAAATGTTACTGTTTGGGACGTGAATGTCAACAGGGCACCAGCTACTCGCCAACTCCAAACCAAACTGAGTGGTTGGAGGGTGCGTACCTGCTGCCAAAGGACACAGACACACGTCCCCACCGAAACGGGGAGAAAAAGTGGGCGTTGGGGAAGGGAAGGCAGGTAAAAATGTCAGGAGCTTCTGTGTTCTAATCAGGGAAGGAAAATATTTTCCAGTGCTAAACGGAGCCGCAGCCACACATCCCTTCCTCGTCTTCTTGCCTTTGCACTGGGAAGGCCACCGGAGAGAAAAGGAAAGTCAACAAGCTCCCTTCTCCCCACCTCGGTAGTACAAGACCTGGATTCTCACAATGCAGCCCCTGGGAAAAGGCAAGGACTGTATCTTTTTGAGACAAGAAGGCCTCAGGAACCAATGAAATTAGGGGTTGTGGAAAGGTCTGCCTTCAAAGGCCCCAGATCTTTACTCGACTGAGCTTGTGACCCGTCATTCTCTTCTACCATATTGCTACTGCAGAAAACACAAAATCAGTTGGAACACGCACCAAAAATCTGCCAGGTGACCCACCCTTCTCTCCATTTTTCTTTTCATGGAAAGACCAGATATTAACGAAGCCAGGATGTGCTAATCTCTGTAGTAATGCTGTAATCGACAGAGCAGCTCCGAGAACAGAGAAAAGACAGATGTTCAGAAACACCCACCTTTGTAATTGGATTTTCAATGTCACAACATGATAGACATCTTGTAGCATGTCGGCTACTGTCGCATCTGGTGCATCAGTCACATAACTGAGAGGGAGGGGATTCCACCTCCCAAGCTTGATTATTCCTGAAAAGACAACGACAACAACAAAAAAATCATACTTTATATTTTACCAGCCATTTACTAAACCCTTTGATAAGCTTGTTTGTTCCCGAGACCCAAGATCTGCCTTGAGGTTTACTGCAGTCTCGCTCAAAAAGATGTGTTGCACAGACTCCTGAGGGAAACAATGGGGAAGAGCAGGAATAGATTTTAAATTCTTAGCAGAGAGTCGCTGACATGTTCCTGGCGCCTAAATTGCTTCAAGGAAGCACAGGAGGCTTCCTCCCTCCACAGCTTTCATCATCCCACTAAAGCCTAGCTCTCCAAGTTAGAACGAGCTTTAAATACTCCACAGTCCAAATTTTGCAGTCTGCAAAGCCCTTCAATAACCAAATGCACCGGAGAATTCCCGCGTGTGGGATTTCAGCACGTGGTTACTGTCTGAGCGCGGCAGGATCCCCCGTGCGACGGACGGCACTGAAATCCACGCTGCGCTACGAGTTCGCTCCCAGCTCCGAGCGCCACTACGCAGACATTTGCTTTTCTTTGCAAAAAAACAAAACAAAAACAAAACCAACTGCAAGCTGCTGACCGCAGATCCAAAATAGCATTTTGGGGGCGGGAAAGAACGCTGCGAGTCCCATTTCTACTTCTGTTCATTCTTTAATAGGGATCATCACCTCTTCTGGATGAGCTTGTCACAAAGCCGGGAAACTTGGCTGGCGAGCCGCTTGGTGCAGAGGTATTATTTGTGTTCAGACAATCGCAGAGGGGCCACCCACACCAAAACCAATGACTAACACCCAGGAACGACTTCCAGGAAGGCGCCAAACAAAGAAAAGCCACAGTGCCATCTTACAGGAGAGCAAAGCAGTTCAGCCCCGTTCTGCGCTCCAGCAATTGCTTTTATTTCCCCAAACACGATCGCAAAATAAATCCCACCTCCGAAACAGGGAAACAAAGCTTCTCGCACAGGGACAACGACGGAACACGAGCCCATGAAATAACTGCTACGGAATATTTCTTGTCCCCTATTCCTACACAGGTTGAGGAGGAAATAATTTTAGTACGACTCCTTTTGTAAATGTTTGCATTTACCACCGACACGTCGCCTTGCAGGGTGTTCTATCACCACATGCTGAAAGCAGCTCAAAGCGACCCAGTTCATCCAAAATGTCACTGGAACGCGCTGGTACAGACAGGGCGGAATTTCAAGAGCTTTTGCAAGGGGAGATCTTGTCCAAACGACACCAAAAGTTGCTTGATATCCAACGCTTGAAAACGGGGCATAAACAGAACAAAAACATTTAAATGATGCACTGTTTCAGTATTAAGATTGAACAATCTGGTGCTGAATATGCTGCAGTATAAATAGTGCCTGGACTCGGCTCCAGTAACACACAGCTCTTGTTCACAGCACCGTATGGCTCCAGCGCCGGCTCCTCGAGTCACATTCCCCTTGCCAAGAAAAGCTGTTTTTCTTAAGGGGATAGTTTACTTCATGTTATCTCTGGTGACAACAAGAAATGCATATAGTACAGCATATATTAGTCATGAAATGAGCATCAAGGGTCCACTGAGTGAAATACATGCTGGGAAAACACAGTTTAGCTGCTGACTTCCTTCACCCCCTTCTGCTATATAATAATTTAAAGCAAAATCACCTAAAAATCCAGAAATCTATACCAGCTTCGCAGAACACTTGGCTTCCTACGTTTTACCACGCCAAGTTTTCGTGTAATTGAAAAAATAAGCATCATATGTGCCCCATAAGTCACATCTAAATTGGTAATATTTTACAAGAGGCTGTATTTTTCATTCGCTCCGAGCACAAACCATCTGCAAGGCGGGGCCTGGCAGCGCTGCCCACAGACAAACAGACCGTGGGGCCACCGAGGGCACCAAAGGTGTCCCCAAACTCAAAAAGATCAGGAGAGAAAAACCGCAGCGCCATGGGAAATACCGCGCAAATCGCTTTGCAGGAAACGTCTGCTACTGCTGGAAGTCAGGTAGATTTTGGGGTGTTTTATTTAATCCTGCTCTACAAGCGGCGAGGAAATTGTTTTGGCTGGATTTAGACAAACACAGGTGTTACCGTGATGCTGGGCGCCTCTGCACGTTAACACCTGCTGCGGGTCCTCTACTCCCAGTTACAGCACTGCTGACGTGCGCTGTTTCTTCAGCCTGTGTGATGTTGCAGAATCCCAGAATGTCAGGGGTTGGAAGGGACCTGGAAAGCTCATCCAGTGCAATCCCACCCCTCCCGGAGCAGGAACACCCAGATGAGGTTACACAGGAAGGTGTCCAGGCGGGTTTGAATGGCTGCACAGAAGGAGACTCCACAGCCTCCCTGGGCAGCCTGGGCCAGGCTCTGCCACCCTCACCAGGAAGAAGTTTCTTCTCATATTTAAGTGGAACCTCCTGTGTTCCAGTTTGCACCCATTGCCCCTTGTCCTGTCACTGGTTGTCACCGAGAAGAGCCTGGCTCCATCCTCCTGACACTGCCCCTTTCCATATTGATCCCCATGAATGAGGTCACCCCTCAGTCTCCTCTTCTCCAAGCTCCAGAGCCCCAGCTCCCTCAGCCTTTCCTCACACGGCAGATGCTCCACTCCCTTCAGCATCTTGGTGGCTGCGCTGGACTCTCTGCAGCAGTTCCCTGTCCTTCTGGAACTGAGGGGCCCAGCACTGGACACAATATTCCAGATGTGGTCTCCCCAGGGCAGAGCAGAGGGGCAGGAGAACCTCTCTGACCCACTGACCACCCCCTTCTCATCCACCCCAGGTCCCATTGGCCTTCCTGGCCACAAGGGCCCAGTGCTGGCTCATGGTCACCCTGCTGTCCCCAGGGCCCCCTGCTCCCTTTCCCCTACACTGCTCTCCAACAGGTCATTCCCCAATTTATACTGGAACCTGGTGTTGTTCCTGCCCAGACGACAGACTCTACACTTGCCCTTAATTACGTGTGATTTATTTTTTGTTTTGTTCCAGAGCGCATTAGGCTGGTCCAAAGGACAGCCAGAAGCTGTGGTTTCCATTGGCTCCTCCACAGTCTCCCCAGGGGGCTCATTTCATGGCACCAACACCGTACTTGCTGCACTAGGGAAGACACCACCTGCTTGTTGAGCAAACGTATTCTCTGCATGTGCCTGAATGACGACTCAGTAAAACCTGAACGGATAGAAATTTCCCCCCCCACAAATGTCCTTCTCATCTAGGATTGGGGGTTTCTAGTGTAAGAGCAAGGCCAAGATGAGAGCAGGTGGTAGCAAGGACTCACTTCCAGAGCCACGTATTGTCCCTCTCATTGACTACAAATGATGCAGCTCAGGACTTCAAATAATCACTGAACGAGCTTTTATCCACCACGACCAAGACTTGGGAGCGGGGAGAGGAATGAGCAAAGGTCACTGCGTTATTAATGAATATACTACTGATTCAAGAACGTCACTCCTCTGTCAGCTCCAGACCTTCTCGAAACGACCTGTGGACAACGCGCAGCACATCAGACCGCTCAGGAAATCCGACAGCACGTCTTTCATGAATTCACACAACCCTTCTGTTAACGAGTCTGGTTCTCCTTCCTGTGTCAATGATCCTCTGGGACTCTCCTCCTGTGAGAGTTTTTTGAAGGGGAACTTGAAGAGATTGCAGAGCTTGCAGACACTCCAGGAACGGCCGCACACTACAACAGCTCTCGAGAACTCATCTAGAAACGGCTCAATGAAGCCCAGGGCCGGTTAGGCAACTAAAGACAATGAACAGACCAAACAGTTTTCCCAAAAGAATTTTTTTTCCAGATGTGTTTTAGAAGAGATTTTTCCATCCACGCTGGCTGCTGGTTCTTGAATGGCGTGTCCTTCTCCAGACAGGCCTTTTATTAAGTTTAAGCTCTAGCTTCATCCAAATGCAGACAGGGAAAAAGAGACAGAGTAACCTAGTTTTCAATTTGCGTAACTCCCTTTACCCACCAGAATGCCAAACCACAAGTTTTGCCAAAGCAAACTGCTGTGAGCTTGAGTGTCAGGTTCATACATAAAAACCACGGCGATTCACCGCAGTCGTTCCATGGAGGCCAATGACCTGCCACCCCACCAGAGTTCCTACAATGTTGTTTCATCTAAATACAGGTCTTTTGGAGGAGGAAGTGATAACAAAGTGATAACAAAGAAGAACAGTATGTCAGAGAGAAGGCTTGACCAGCTCTACCATGGCTGACATCTGTATGTAGCAGAACTTGTCACAGGGTCTGTCGTCGGAAGGAGTGATGCAGCCAAAGCATGGGGAGCATTCCCGGCACTTCATCCTAGCAAGATGTGAACTGAATAAATGCAAGGTTGGGGCTAAAGCAGAATTAACGTGGAACCACAGAACAGTTTGGGTGAGAAGGACCCTCCCAGCTCCCCCAGTGCCACCCCTGCCATGAGCAGGGACATCTTCACCAGCTCAGGTTGCTCAGGGGCAACAATTTCTTCCTCATGTCTGGCCTGAATCTCCCTCCTTTAGTTTAAAACCATCACCCCTTGACCTATCGCAGCAGACCCTGCTAAAGTCTGTCCTAAACTTTCTTATTGGCCCCTTTTCAGTACGGATTAGCGTCACCACCCAAACACTTTCAGTTCCTTTTACAACTCCAGGCGGAGACCTCAACAGAACACCCAATACACCCTCACTTCTGGGCCCACCGAGCCATTTATCCATCACCACGATGGACACAGCCCCTATGGGACGGGTGAGCTCTCATGATGCCGGTTGCATCTGTTTATCCCCTTCAGAGGCATCTTGCCCTGATGCTGTAACATGTAATTTTCCTTTGTTCAGCTTTACTTTGTTACAGAAATTAAAACCTGCCTGTCCTGTGTAATACGTACATAGAATTATTTATCCATAAATCGGTTTGCAGGAAATCAGCACCCTGCGGTCCGTAATAACTCAGCCTGTGTTTCTAACCTGTGCTCTGGCTGCGGTGTATCATCAAACCGTAAAAACATAAAGGCGTAATTTGTAGTTATTAGTGTTAATCCAGCAAAGGGAACGACTTCTCAAGCAGAAAGGAGGAAAAAAAAAAGCAATGGGAGCAATTAAAAAGAAAAAAAGCCTGATTATATTAATTTTGTATTATATTATTGAGCTGCCCTTTCTAGCTCTTACGGTAATTTACAAAAACATTATACTGCCTTTGCCCGTCATTCTAAGGGTGCCCATATTATTCTATTGAATTTCAAGCATGACACTTTGGGGTAATAGATGGGAAAAATAATCAGCGTAATCCTCCCCTGTGCTTCTAAAGCGCCTTGCACCAGAGGATCCCAAAGCACTTTAAAAACATTCATTAATTAAGCTTCGTAACATCCCTGTGAGGCAGAGTGTATTACAACAATCGGCATATCGCTGATTCAGTGACTGAAAGCGCGGGGCGAACTTAATCCTGTGTTTGTGCCAATACAAAAGAATCCCCCTCCTTCCTTATTTCAGCCCACAATAAATAATCCAAACACCCCACCCCAGCTCGAGGGCTCCATACACAGACTTTAACATCGACTGCACATCGACGTGATTATATATGATGTTTATACGATTCTATATTAAAATATCTATAGAAACATGGATGTAATCATCAATAGAAAGACCGTTATGTTACAAGGTTTATTTGCTGACCCCACAGACTGATGAACATCACTTTGATGCACTAAGCTTGGTCTGAGTTTTTAATGTTTTTCAATGCTAGTGCAGCCCATGCCTTTACTCCAGCATGACTGCTCTCAAGTACTCGACTTAAATAACACACACCAAACAGTTCGATGCCTTGTAGTTCCACATATCAGGTTTACATTTTACTGTAAGAAGATTGTGCCTCATGTAACAGATGCTGCTTCACATTTGGGAAACGTTATGTGAGGACCCTGACTTTTATTAGATTAATTTAATATAGGCACTAAGTTACTAGACTAAATTAATAAAGATCTTCTTAAAAAAAAAAAAAAAAAGTGGTGGGGGGCAGAGAGAGAAAGAGAGAACAGAATGAACCCACAAATTAAATAAAATTTTCTGAGGCTTGTTATTTTGGAAGTCTTTATTTAATTTTCCAGCCCCCTATTCCGTTTGAGAAAACAGCCAATAATTGGTAAGAAAAAAAAAAAAAAAGGTTAATGTTATTTACTTCAGCGGATTATTTTTAAAACTGTTATATGATAGAACATGAATACCACAAACAAATAGAAGGGTGAGGAAGCACAGGAGGTCTAAAATATTACCAAAAAAAAAAATGCTTTTTACATTTTTCTGTATTACTTTTAAACTTATTACCTCTATTGAGGAAAACCACATTTAGCCCTGCAAGACATCTCCCTTTCGGCACTTCTGGGATGAACCTGCACTTACCCCAGACAGCAAGAAGTAGCACATGAATAAAGGGAAAGAAACCCTCTTTTTCTTTCGTCCTTCACCAACGTCATCCCCCACATAAAGCAGGGTAGTCTCCCCATTTTTCCATGGAATTCCTGTCTTTTGGGCAACCTCCCCAGCTCAGCCCTGCACGGGGAGCCCGCTGAAGAGCTCGGGCTGGTGCCTCCTCCCCGACACCCTTTGAAATCCAGACCTGAGTGTCCCAGCCCAGCCTGACCCTGACCAAAGAGCGTCCTTGGCTGCTCCTGGATCTGGAGGTGCTGCAGATGGGTAAAAGGAGCAGAACTTCACACAAACATCGGCCTCCCAAGCTCCTGTGGCAGCTCCCTGCCAGTCTAATGCCACCGAGAAACCTCAGCTGGTGAAGATGTCCCTGCTCATGGCAGGGGTGGCACTGGGTGACCTTCAAAGGTCCCTTCAACCCAAACCATTCTATGATTCCACGACACAAGTGCCGCACGACACCTCCAGCAAGGAGAACAAGACATCCGGGCCCGCAGCCTTTGGTCCTCACCTTCCAGAAGGCTTTCTTGGATTTTACATCGTGCTTCTTTTCGAGTGGAGAAGAGAGGTGGAAAATGTTTCGAGGAAAAACCTGACGCCAGTGCCCCCAACTCCCCGAATTCCCCCAGTTTCAACACTGGCCTATAAGCTTCGCAAGGAAAGACAGCCCACTGAGCAGGAAAAAAGCACAATAACATGGCACTGCAACTGAGTACATAAAACACATTTTAAAGGTTACAAAAGAGCAGCGCTAATAGGACATTGTGGAGGCTAATAGGCTTAGAATTAAGCCTACGGACATTGTTTGGCCTTGTATGAAGCTGAATATGCTGCCTACTCGCAGAAACGCAGAAAGCCTGGCTCAGGCTGCAGACACGCAGTGGCCAACGGGCTTTGTGTGGAGTCAACTGCAAGGAGATCTGAAAATTCATGGGTCTCGAGTCCAAATCAGAATCAGGACACGCGGCGTGCTGTGCTGCACAAACCAAGCCCTGAACTAAACGCACATTCATATCTTGGCCTACGGAGTTTTAACAACTTAATCTCTTTAGTTTAAGATTTGTGTCTTTTGGGGTTTTCCTTACGCTGTATAAAGACTAGCAGAACGTTTCTTTTTCGCTAAATTACTACTTTTGGCTTGCCTTCTGTCTTTTCTTTCCTCCCACCAGACATTCAGTTCTTGACTTCCATGGGAAAAAAAAAACCACAAAACCCAAACCAAAAAACCAACATGAACAACTTAAGAACAAGTAGGATGCTAATTCCACCTGAATGCAATAGGTGAGATCCAGTAGCTGTTACCTCTGCAATTTGACTCAGAACCCTTTGCTCTCTGCAGCTGTGTTATTGTAAGAGCATCTCCAGATCTTACAACAGCAAACTACGTCTGCAGGCTTGACCCTCGTAGATTTAATGACGTTCAGGTAAGAACTAGATCCACCATGAAGCGGTTAAGCAAGGCGGTAAGACTTGTATTTGAGCATTTTTATATAAAAAAATTATAAGGAGGCAAAATTATCCATACGTAAACGTGCGCACACACGTATATTTAAGAATAAGCAATAGAGCAAAGACTGAGGGTTTGTTGAGGGCTCAGGTGTCCCCCATTGCTCACACATGGGTAAAAGGCAAAGGATTCAAACCTTACCCTTCCCTTCCAAACTGATCTACTAGAGACACACAGAGAATAAGATCTTTAAGGTTGCAATACTTCTTTTCAAAATACATTTTAACAAACTTAGTCCCTAATTTGAGCAGCGTGGTAAGTTCAGACACATTCAATTAAATCCAACGCAAATTTTTCCTTCACTGACACTCCTTTTCAGCTGATGACCCTGATTCTTGGGTTCCTCCTCTCCCTCTTTTCTTCCAAGGAAGAGCAAAACAATTCTGCATTTCCGACAAGTCTAAATAAAGCTTTGCTGGTTACTGAACTATGCTACACTTCCTATCAACAGAAAACAAAGGAGAAAAAAACCAGACTGCAGTTCACCACTAGAGGAGATGACTAAGAGCAGCAGGAACTGTTACCAGACTCAGAAACAAACAGTTTTCCCTCGCTCTGCTGATGAGCCCACACAACGCTGAGACGAACCCAGATTTGTTTTCTTAGCCCACATCTTCCTAGAACTGAACCTCCTTCCTCACAAAGCCACCAGATCCTTCTTGGGATCCTGTTAGCATTTTCATCTTCACGTCGGTCGGTTTGCGAACAAAAGACTGAAAGAACTACGTTAATTTGCACATGGCAAAGACTGGGAAGAGTTATTCACCTTTTGGATCTGGAGGTTTGCAGCACACGTTTGTCCTGCTTCAAAGGATTTCCAGAAGTTTACAGTGTCTTTATGTAGCAGCTGAGATTTTGGTGTAAGCACAGGAGAGAGAAGCGGCTATGAAGAAAATTGTTGAAATGCAAAGAGCTAAAAATCCCCTACATTGGTATTTCAAGAAAAAAGGGAGGAAAGGTTGTAATTTCTTTCTAATCATCTCCCAAAGCTCCAGGTGTCTTTGGGCTTCCGCATGAGTTTAAGCAGGAAGAGAATGACAGTTCTGGGGAATATTGTTAAATAAAGATCCAGTGGGATGATGCCTTCTTCAGAACATGGTACCAACACTGGAAAACCTCCGGAACCTACCGAAGATGCATTTTACCATCAGGTATGGACTGCACTGCGCTCTGTACCACAAATGCACAGCAATTGACTGAGGATTTCAACTAAGAACGTCGTAGCAAAGGAGATAATAAGATACAAATAACATTACTTCCCGAAGCTTCAGGTAAGAAGCTGCAGACACTGCGTGCACACACACAGAATGACCCTCCGATAATCCAGCGAAGAATCCGGAGCGAACCTCAACGCCCAGGGAGCACCAAGGCAGCGCAAAGAGGCGGCTTTGGGTGGCTTATCGTTTGTGCAATCTCCCTGATTTCAAAGGTCACCCTGGAGGAAAAGCCTCAATCTGGATTCTGCCGACACAGTCATTTCCCACAGGCAATAACCATCCCCTCCTCTTGGCGCCCGCTCGGGTGGTGGGACGTGGGTGGCACTGTGGGTACCGGCATCTTAAACAAAGTCTGGTTTACTCCCCCAAAGCCTGTTGTTCATTTGGAGACATGGAGTATTATTACTGCAGGTCTTAAGAGTGGTACAAAATGCAGAGAAATAAAGACTTTGAGTAAGTAGAAACTTTATTTCCAGAGAATTATCCCCAAAGTCTGAGATGCCTAAAATACTAAAATAATCACAGAATCCCAGAATGTCAGGGGTTGGAAGGGACCTGGAAAGCTCATCCAGTGCAATCCCCCCGGAGCAGGAACACCCAGATGAGGTTACACAGGAAGGTGTCCAGGCGGGTTTGAATGGCTGCACAGAAGGAGACTCCACAACCTCCCTGGGCAGCCTGGGCCAGGCTCTGCCACCCTCACCAGGAAGAAGTTTCTTCTCATATTTAAGTGGAACCTCCTGTGTTCCAGTTTGCACCCATTGCCCCTTGTCCTGTCACTGGTTGTCACCGAGAAGAGCCTGGCTCCATCCTCCTGACACTGCCCCTTTCCATATTGATCCCCATGAATGAGGTCACCCCTCAGTCTCCTCTTCTCCAAGCTCCAGAGCCCCAGCTCCCTCAGCCTTTCCTCACACGGCAGATGCTCCACTCCCTTCAGCATCTTGGTGGCTGCGCTGGACTCTCTCCAGCAGTTCCCTGTCCTTCTGGAACTGAGGGGCCCAGCACTGGACACAATATTCCAGATGTGGTCTCACCAGGGCAGAGCAGAGGGGCAGGAGAACCTCTCTGACCTACTGACCACCCCCTTCTCATCCACCCCAGGTCCCATTGGCCTTCCTGGCCACAAGGGCCCAGTGCTGGCTCATGGTCACCCTGCTGTCCCCAGGGCCCAGACTGAATTCAGACTTCAAAACCATTTGAAATCTCTTACTTTTTAAATCACGAGAGACAGGGACACTTGCCAGGCTGGTGGGGCAGAGCAGATTCTGCGCACTGCAGAACCCTCCACCAACATCTGCCCCGGTCACAAAACCGCCTCAACCTTCCTTCTGTACAAAGAAAACCAGTTTAATTTTTAAGAATAAATGGTGGAGGGTCCCGGGGCTGATGGGAAGGGGAAGGGGAAGGGGAAGGGGAAGGGGAAGGGGAAGGGGAAGGGGAAGGGGAAGGGGAAGGGGAAGGGGAAGGGGAAGGGAAGGGGAGACGGCCACCCCAACACAAGCTGCACAGCCCCGGCCCTCCTGGCAGCAACACAAAAACATCCCATTTTTCCGCTAAAATAACCCACTTTCCTGCCAGAGCAAATCTCACGTAGCCTCTTCTGGATCGGTTTTCATGTATACGTTATTAAATATTCAATGGGGTAACTATTTCTGAACAACACGTATAATACCTTTTAAGTGGCTGCAAATATTCTATGCATAGCCCCGTAATGGGAGAGAACAGACCAGTCAGTTTAAATCATGCTCCCCTTGCTGATCTGCACAGCAAAACTGGTCAAGTGTTTGTCGGGAGCTCATGCAATAAAATGCAAAGTGAATTTAAATTCAAAGGAAAAAAAAAACCAATGCTTACTTTAAGGGAGTAATGCTTTTCACTCTTTGGCATATAAAGATACATTTATCTGTACTAATTCTGGAGACTATACAGTTGATAGATATGTATGTATGTAAATTCAGACACAGGTACAGAGCATGTGGGTATAACTAAGAAATTAAAGATGTAAGACAACAAAAAATTTGCAAAAAATATTTTTTCTGTTCTTTTTCTAGTAATGATTTGTATTATTATTAAAATTCTTTGTATTATTTGCTTAAACTTTACTAGTAATTCTCTAACGATATTTAGATGAGAAGCCCTCAACTACACAAAGTTGGTAAAGTCATTTTTACTATTGCAGAAAATTATCTTTAATCATTGTGTTCATCAAATCACCGCCAAAAGACTATATTATTTCTGGATATTCCCTGTGTAACACAGATCTGTACATTTTGGAAACAGATCTTTTGCTTCCGCGGATAAAAATCCAGGGAGAAAAAGGGGGACAATCAGTTCACGAAACCACAACTTGCACAACTGGTTTTGCTTAAATGAGAAACAAATCAACTGACCATTTCCTGGCAGATGACGCATTACATGAAAACAGAATTGAAGAATTTTATTCTTTAATTATTTAGCCCTATTGCTACTCCCTATCACCGTGTTCCCTTTTTATTTAAAAACTTGCTTTTAAAGCAGACACGTTTTGAAGGAGAAATTCTGCCTCAAACCAGAAAAAGCTGAAACACTAAAGTATCAAAACCAGATCACCTCAGAACGTATTTTTAAATCCCACACCCGTGATTCCTCTGCTGTTTTACTTTCTCTCCCAGCAAAACTATTGAACGAATTTGATAAGACCATTAATGCATTTGTTTGATCCCGGCCCTTCCCAGATGGTTTTTCCGTGGATTTATGGATTGTCCTGGCCAAGGGGTTTCCCAGTGAGAGCCGAACCCTCATGGATCCGAGTTCATCACCCGCCACATCGCTAATGAGACAAGTGCAGCCCAACACCAGGTTAATTGTCAGAAGCAATAATCTAAATTAAATTGGCCACCATTCAAGGAAAAGGTACCATTTAAAATATCCTTTTCGAATGAAAGCCATCTCAGGAGTTTATTTGCCTACTCAATATAGAACTCCAAGTTAAAAAAAAAAAAAACACCACCTTCCTCTTCCCCTCTAAGGAACCAAAGTAATTATTTTTAATACAGTGACATATGTTAGACAAAAGTATTAAGGCGGGGGCTTCATTCCACCCCAAGTCTCAGCGGAATTTTCCCTTATGTGATCACACATCTGAGCTCAGATTTTAACCCAACTGATGAAGTTTTTGTTTTTTTTTTTTTTAAATAAGGGCTATTAGCCGATGAGAAATCCTTTCACAAATAATCCCGAAACGCGGAAGATAAAATCGATACAACCCGCGTTTGTGCGCGATGGTGCTGCCCCCCAGGACACCATCGGGGGTCACAGCCCTGCCCGCCAAACAATTATTATCTTGTTAATTGTGAGAAGAGAAGGGCTTAAGCGGCACCTCGGACCGACACGATAACCAGCAGCTTCCAGATAATTGTTATGTGCTGTAATTAAAATAACGCACATCATTTAGGCGAAAAGTTTAAAAATACCTTGGGAAAAAGTAGTTTGGGATATAATTCCACGTGAGGAATCTGTATAATTTTGGTTGTAACCACAGAGGAAAAAATGCAGAATTTAAGATAGAAATCATTCACTCACCATGCAGAGTTAGTATAAAAAAGCGTATTCAACTAATCAGAATGAATGTTCTGGGTGTAGTTACGATGGTTTATGCATATGTTTACCCATACGGAATGACTGCAGCATGTATGGAAATGTAGTTTCCAGTTATATTTTTTAAAATTACTTGATTCTTTGTCATTTTTATGAAGATAAGAAGAGCCGGTATGTGGATACAAAGCTCCCTTTCAAAGCACTCAGTCACCTGAACCTCATCACTAGTGACAATCGCAACACCCAGGTTTTCAAAACTCCTTAATTTTAGCCTTGAACACAAGATCATTTAAACTCAGGTAACGCAATGAAAAGCCTCTCGACTGCATAACGACAGAAAGCATAAAGCCGCACAAAATCCTGGGAAAGGCAGCAGATTTTAAGTCAAGTAATAAGAAATGAGACAAAACTTGGCTCGGCTTTTAACGCTATTCCACAAGAAGCGCCTTTCTGCTGCTAACACAGAGCTGAACCCTGGAACAAACGCCCCCATCCAAAAGGTCGCTGGCGCACACAGCGGCATGAAAAGCATCTCCAATAAGACTTGGCCGATTCCAGATGAGGATGCTGACGTTGGCTAGTTATAAAAAAAATAAAAGAAATGTAAAAATGTTTTTAAATTCCCATTTGGGACACTGCTGGTCCCTCTCCCAAACGTATCAAATCCAAGCCGCAACACAAAAGCTTTGTGACGTTCCATTCCACTTCTCGGATGGATGGACAAGTCTAGTGCCTACTCAGGAACCCAAAGGGAACGTACGACAGTCTCCATGCACTGAAATGAACTCTGGAATTCCGAGAGAAGCTCATATTTACCTCCCATTAGCAACCACAGCACTTCAGCACACCCAAAGACTTCTTGGAGATAGTGGGAAGGCTCAAGAGCTCCTGAGCTTGGATGCAGGAATTAATCCCAGGCTGGCGCTGTGCTCTCGCTGCCCGATTCGTAACGAGCTCACAAAAACAACCAGCAGACGGTCAGTTCGTAAGAGTGGCAATATTGGTAAAACCAAGGCAGAAGAGTTGATCTGTGCCCACAGCCGGTCACCCTGGAGCTGATTGATAACTGAGATCAGCTGAGCAACCCCCAAAATCCTTGGCCAACACCTGAAGACTGAACCTGGGTCAGCCCAGGAAGGCTCTTCACGGTCCAAGGGAACTAATTTACAAAAAACACTTTTCAGTTCTCTCCATGTGTAGTGGTTTGAGCTCTTTCTCCTCTTAAATCTGAATTTCTCTTTTGGATGTGGGAAGTGGGCATTTTAAGTCTTCATCTCTCCCCCAAACATTACCAAAGGGCCATAACTCAGTCCCACTTAAAAATCTAAGGAAACACCATAATGAGTCATTATTATAAAGATATAGAACTGACTGTTTTCAGCACAAAAAATATTTCCAGGCAGCTTTTCTAGTTAGACTAAAAACACACCAGGCTGCATACAGTTTATAAGTTCTGTTTCTGAAGTGCCCTCTTCATCCTTTTCAGTGGAGATTTGAAGAAGGACACAAGTACAGTAAGGTCAGAGGCATTCGGTAGTCAGGACACGGGGGGAAAAAAAAATATACGGCAAGCAATATAAACTAACCTTGGGGGTTTCTTTTTCTTGCAAATGAAGAGAAGTACCCCAGAAGCCTCCTACCTTGCATCTCCACCCAGACCAAACCTCGTGGCTCCTGTCCCAGCCCAAAGGTCCCGGTCCCACCAGGACAAGCGATCCAGCAGCTCCTTGGGCCAGACTGGGGAGGTTCCAGTTACCTACTTCTGGCAAGTTAAGCCCAAGCTGTATGTAAATGCTTGTTCAGTCTTCTTGCAGCTTGAACAACTCAAGCGAGCAGGATGACAAACACCTTCACAGGGCTAAGCTGCTGTTTACCACTAGTTAGAATTAAATACAAGCAGAAAGATAGATTCGGAAAACCTAAAGCACTTTTAAAAAGCTGCACTCTGCTCCAAGGCCTAACGCAGTAATAGACTCTCACAGGAATAGCTATTTCCCTGGCAAGACAGCGCAATAATGCAATTACTGACATTTAATTAATTTATATTCTCAAAATCTGTGTCCTTATGATTTCCAAGTATCTCTCCTCAACACGGATGGAGGGCTGCAAAAGCTTCCTTGGATTTTCCTCTGATTCCTCTGCTATAGGAGTATTTGCCACACAGCTGTTCGCATCCCCAACAAGTAACACGCAGCCTTTCATTTGTTGGTAAGCGTTAGTGTACAGTGCTGGCTGCTAAAGCACATTTTCCACTAAAGAATGAGACCTTTGTCTGTCTCTATTGCGCTGCCCGGGCAAAAGCCTCGACCTCTGGCCCAACAAGGACACTGAGTAGGGCTAAGGGTAACCCCGGCTCCTCCTCGCTCATTTAGTTTCTCGGGCTGTTTGAAGCAATCATTACCAACTCAGCTACATTTTGCGGTCGTATTATAAAGTGAATCATTGTTCCAAGAGTCCAAGATTGCTAAATTCATTTCACGTGTGGTTTCGAGCAGCGCCGCTGGCTGCTCAGCCCCTCGGAGCTGCGCTCCCCCCCAGCTCCGGTCGCGGCGGGGAAAGGCGCTCGGCCCTGGCACGAGCCCCAGCGCGGGATGGTGTAACCCACCAGGATTTGGCCTCTAGTGCTCGTTCTCACAAGCTCCCCGCGAGCCGGCCAGGATTTTTGTAGCCACTTCCTTCTGAAGAGCTTTTAGCTCCGAGAGTCTCGGGCTTTTGCGCAGCCTGAACACCACGGCTTCTGGGAATCGCAGCGCCCACCCCTCCTTTGGAGGTCCTCCCATCACACCCTCCCCAGCCTAACTTCTCGCTACGCGTTCCTATAGGCACGGTTTCTGGTTTAGGAGAGCCTGGGGAATAGCTGATGTTGGGATTTGGAAGGAGGGAATGAATGCTCCATTATTCAGCAGTGGTCGCTCTGAAGTTTTACAATGCAGCATATGCTGCAATGACATCATGCGACATCATAAATCTCCTACCATTTCTAAGGCTTCTGATGAATGTTCCTGTATGACCACCTTGTTAATAAACACAAAAAACCCCCAAAAAGTTAATCAAAGCAAAATCTTGTGCACTATTTGGAAGTCTACAGGCAATTACTAACCACCTTATGCTTTAAAAACTAAAATGTTTACCTGAAGTTCCAAAGAGAAGAAGGCACCAGCTCGATTGATGGATGCAGTTAGACAGGGAAACCCTGCTTTGACATGACCACCTCACAAAGACAGCTCCTCTGCAAAAACCTTAATTTCAAGGAATATTTCCAACAAGTTCTCTGAAAACAAAAACTTACTGCAGTCCTCTTATTACGCCCAAGCGGTTATGATATTTCAACCACAAATAGCTCAAATTAGCAAATATTTTTCCCTCCTTTTAAAACCTTCCTACATACACATTTGTACTAGTCAAGCTAAAGACCAGCTTCCCCGTCCTTGCCCAAAAAGTGGATATTTGCCATCCCACCTGCAGTCGAATATAACACCACAGCAGCAGCCCGACGGCCGCCGTCACGGGTCCCTTCCTCTCTGCAGCTTTTTAATTCCTCGTGCTTTAAGAAAAGTACTCGAAAGCAGGTGAAATCTCACATCTATACAAAAACACACGGCTCCCCGCTTTCAGTCTCAGAGCCCACGTGCCTCTGTCTCCCTGGCCCTGCAGAGGTAGGAGGATCCCAGTGGGGAATTTCCATTTTGTGGTCCCAGTCTAAGTCACTGCATTGCCGGTATTCACATAAGCAAGCAAGAAGCCAAACCCAAGCTTCTTCTATGTAAAATTAAAAAAAAAAAATCATCAAATTACCCTGATGATCATTAAGTATCCTGCAAAGGGATGGCTTTTATGTAAGGAAAAGTGTTCTGTAGGAAAAATGGCTTTGTCCCTCCTGTCGCTAAATAGCTCACTTCAGAACAGCTGGGTTGGGTTGGGTTTTCTGTATTAATGATGTAGCTGGAACACCCCAAACTAGCTCTTTGCAAACAGTGGTTACTGATCCTACAGCTAAACGTACCTAAAGCTGGGTTACCTGTGTCCCAACCTGCCTCCCAAACCATCGTTTACTTCTCCTCATGAAACAAGTTTAAAATGTTGCTTGAGATACATCTGGAAATAAAAAAAAACATATTTCAACTTCTGCCCTCGACTGCACCAGTGCAAATCCAAAGCTCCAGAGACTCGAGAAGCATTTCACTTTACTTAAATTGCTGTAACTTAGAACATGGCTTCATTTGCCAGTAACACTAACAGCATCGTCGGGGCTAATTTCGGATGCTGCATCATGCAACGGGATGCCCGTTGAACCCTCGCCTTTCACTTCGCACCGAGAAAAACCTGCTAGTTCCATTTCTGGCCTTGCTACCATAATAGCAGAACACTGCATTTGAGTTTCCACCATTGCAAGGCATATTGGACCCAGAGACACGCACCTTCCACCTTGGTTTTAAGACGTCAAGATGTTATCTCTTCTACTACCATCTTTTTCACTTCTGTTCTCAACTCTTCCCACATGGAATTGCCAGCCTGGATTCCTCCTGGTCCCAAAAGTCACGTTTACTGTGTGCAGCTCCCGCTTGGGCATCTCTCTTGCCTTCAAACCTCTCTCTTCACAGGACGCCCGATGGAAAACGCTGCTTTTTCACAACCTTCGCGACACCCCCTCGGCTCCTGAATTCTGCCAGAACATCAGCAAGACGCTAAAGAACAGATGCATTTCCAGGGAAATATCCAATCCGCTGTTTCTGTGAGCTCAAATTGCTTTGCTGCCGATAGTAGGAATAGGATAATAAGATATTACCCGGTACTGAAATCCTCTTTATTTCTGGGAAGAATTAGGAAACATATGAACACTCCTTAAATATTCAGTGGTTTGCTGAGCATGACTATGGTCCAGCCACATGCCATAGTGTATATATAGCCTTACAAGTTTATAACACACTGAGGTTTCTGCTTCATTTAAACCTGCTACTGAATTCTAATACCGAGTTCTCTCGTTTCCCCATCCCCGAAAGGCTCAGAAATAAGGAAAGGGCCACAGAAGGTTGTGTTTGAAACCAACACAGTTCTATAAATACTATAGAAAATACTTAATGCAGCAAGCACAGAAATAAGGAATTTTGTTTGTTTGTTTGTTTCCAGATTTAAACTCATCATTCCTTGCATTAAACAGCATATTTTTCCCCCTAAATACACCACACAACCAGCTGGGTGCAAAAGACACTGAGCGGGTGTTTGATATTGGGGAAACCAGGACCAGCAATTTCCCTCTGCAGGGAAGCAGCTGAAACACAAGACCCGACCCAACGGGCCAACCATCCACACCAAATTCCAATAGATTCCACCTTTCCTCCTGCCAAAGCTGCAAACTGCACCTTGCGACTGCTCGGGGAAAATAACCGCAGGTTTTGGAAAAGACAACGAAGTACATGCTGCCTATTAATGGCACAGGAGTTAGCGCTGCCATCATGGAATCTTTCGTGAAAACATTATTAAAAAAATATATATATACATATATATATATTATTTTTTGCGATCTGTTAGAAGTCATTCCGTTTAAACAGCATTGCACAATTTCCAGACAACTGAATCTGTGAAAAAAGCCTTATGGCTTTGTGTCAGGCCTTCCCACATTATTACGGTGCAAAGGCTACGTAAATTTATCTCCTTCTAATTCTGGATTTTTTAAAAATATCAAGATACTGGGTTTTTTTTCCCCATCTGCAGCTCAGATTTCTCCATCTCCCTCACATTTACACGCAAAAGCAGAGTATACGCACAAGCGAAACATGAAAAAAGAGGCTTCAGGAGAAGCCTTGAAGAGGTTTGATGGCAATTTTGGCCTGTGACAGCCCCTCCTTCCTAGATGTGCCTATGGAAAGGTAAGGGGAAACAAATCTCATGTTTTTCTGGTAATGAAAATATTCCTTAACCTTGTTCTTGAAATCACTTTGGATTATTAGGCACAAATGTTGAACAGTGCAATCCATGTCTCACCAGAAACGCTGCAGTTTTCATCTCGTGTCACTCAAACCAAAGCATGGCAGCTCTCCAGCTAAAAATTACTACATTTCTTTCCTCCTTGCCTTTATGAAGTGCGGTACGACCTTTTTGGCCCCCTACTAGAAAAATTCATAATTGCACACGTGGTTGGGATTCAGACAATTTGGCGTTGGTTGGTTGGTGTCTGGGAATAACAATCAGCTTAAGGGAAGCAGCTTTGTATCAGTAAACTTCATAATAAAAGTACTTCTGGATAAATAAAAGAACCTATTATGCAGTACCAAACTAATCCTTGTGATAAATTTATTAATTCAAACCTCGGAAGGTCAGTAGGATATTAATTTGGTCCTTGATAAACACTATATTTGCACTAAATAATACAATAGGGTTTAAATCTGATCCGGTTAAACAGACATTCAGTAACAGCCTCAGTACCAACAGTGACACAGTTCAGTACAAAACGGTAAATTTACGATAAACCATCTGAAAGTTTCGACGGCGGAATAAAATTCCGGAGAAAATAGAAGTTCGGGCCGTGATGCAAGAGGCAGGTCCCGCTGCATCTACGGACGCATATAAAGTATTTTCTTGGAAAACATTATCCCATTCTGCAGAGGGTTTTGTTTTATGGGCAGGGCTGGTTTGTGTTGATTTGGGTTGCTTCGTTTAGTGGCAATTAGTTGTAAAACACCTTAAGACGCATTGCTAGAACAATTGCTCCACAAAGAGCACTCGGTATCTTATTCTAAAATATTCAGACACTCAACACCAAACAAATGGCGCCTGCAATAAAAATACTGCCATGTATCTTCATTTGTACTAGAACAGATAAGTTTTATTTGTTCATTCTGCGCTTTAGTGTCATAGGTCTCTTCGAAGAGCTAATTTATAACTCCTTATGCAATTAGATATGAAATTAAGTCATCTTACTCTGCAAAGAATTTATAATAAAGAGACCAGGTTCAAGCGGTTCCACTGAAAATATTTTGGTAGCGTCAAAAAAGACAGCATAAAAAACTTTAGTGTTTTAACAAATTAACACATGCCTTTTGGGTAAAGTACTGTACATGCTGTTAATCTTTTAATTAGGTTCTCAATTTCACATACACATTTACGGTAGGGGGGATTTTTAGTGATCAGCAAATGCAAATGCGCGGTGTTGCTATGCTCTTTTAGCACATATCAGGAAAGGGGAAAAAAAAAAGAACTAGTTGTGTAGCCCTCTATTTAAAAGCTCCACAATAAAACATTAATAAATCTTTGTGAATATTACCAATGAATACCATTCTTCATTCTTTTACACAAACGAATACAGCCTTCAGATTGAGAAAAAAAAACTTATAGTCCACGCTCGAGCCACAGAAAAAGCAAGTTTTATGTTCGCAATGCATGTAGTTTTTAGATCCATCCTCAGCATTTAAGAAGATGTAATTGATGCTATTTATATACATGGACGCATAAATAGCGCCGTTTGAAACGTACTCCACGGTAGCAGTTCCTAAAATGCCCATTTGCTCCTGCCCACTCCTGCGCAATTCTGCCTGAACATCTCCCAGGGTCCAGAAAAGATTGAGTATTATCTATATTGAGTATTATCTAGAGCTTCAACACAAAATAGACATTTTTCTCCCCACAGACTGTCTCGTAGAAGGTGCCAAAAAGCCCCTCCTGAGAAAGGCAGACAAGTTGTGGAGGCTCCCAATGCCCAGGGACATCTTCAGCACGGAGACATCGCTGGGAAAGTCAGAACTATCTCCTGGCTATCCCACACAACGACTGCTGTTAGAAAGAGGAAAAAGGCCAAAATGTGGCTAAGCAGCAAATATATTATAAAAACAAAGTATGAAAGCAATTTAGCTAAGAATCCTGACTGGCACGGGCGTTCTCCTCGCTCGCTTCTTTGGGTTTAACTCTTTGTTGGGGACTGCGGAGACAGGCAGGTGAACTCAAAAGATGTTGCACACGCAGCTGGGGAGTGAAAATGGAATAAAATACCGAGCCCAGGGCTACTACAGCTTTACTGGTTCATTGACAGCTACTTCATCCGAGAAGAATTACTCTTCTGTTGGCATAAAGCTGCAAGTCAAACCACCCATAAATACCCAGTGAAAAATACCCCAACCTCATCTCGTTCAACCTGACGCGAAGCCTTTTTTTTATATCACACCTGTATAAACACATTTTTTTTTTAAGTTGTCTGGATAAATCAAAGGCCAAAAGGAAGACGGAGGGAGGTCATTAACACGGGGTCTTTTGCTCGTCCGCTCCGCAAACGGAGCCACTTCACCCCTTGCAGCCCCCATGGCATGTGCCCCCCATGGGACCAGCCCCATCCCTGCTGGGTGCTGGGGGGCTCAGACGGGGCAAAAGGCCCGCGGGGTTCAAATGCTGCTGCCCTCAGGCAGGGCATGGGCTGGGAAAACATGCCAGCAGACAAGAATGTGTACAGGAAAAGAGGGAAAAGAAGAAGGGGAAAAGAAGAGGGGGGGAAAGAGAGGGGGAAAAGAAATAGAAAAAGGAGAAGGAAGAAAAAGAAATAAGAAATAAGAAAAAAGGGGGAAAGAAGAGAGGAAGGGGAAAAGGGGAGAAGAAGGGGAGAGAAGAAAAGAAGAAGGGGAGAGAAGAAGAAGGGGAGAAGGAGAAGGAGAAGGAGAAGGAGAAGGAGAAGGAGAAGGAGAAGGAGAAGGAGAAGGAGAAGGAGAAGGAGAAGGACAGGACTGCTTCATTCCCAGACTCGTTGTAGAAAAAGACAACAACATTTTACTTTAAATTTAAATTAATAAAGACTGTTTCCCAATTTTCCTCAAAAATACCAGTGGCTCGTGGGCTTGTGGGCTTAGCTGAGAGGTTGGGAAGAGGGCCAAGAAAAATTAGAATTTATTATATGCCCGTCTAAGTTTTTAATTGAGTACACACAGGCCTTTTGAAGTGAACTTGACTTTTATTTTACCCCGAACTACCATGAGGGTTGCTGTGACACACACACAAAAAGCCTGTGGCTCAATTTCCCCAGCGTTTCTTCATGGGTTTATAAAACCGGCAGAGTATGAGAATCTTTCCTGGAAGAGCGTGAAGCTTGAAGGAACTTGTGTCCCGCAGCGTTACCTCTTTACGACCAGCCTGCAGCGTGACACAGACGCGAGTGCTGCAGAACGCAGCGCTCACCATCGGGCTCAGCAGTTTGTCGCCTCTCAGAACCAAAGCGGGAGAGAGAGGAACAAAAGGTTTAATGATTCCTACCCAGAGCACAGTTCCAGTCGGATCCATCGTGATCCTGGAACAAATAAACGACACGCACCACTGCAATGAGTCCAGCAGAGTCCCCCGAGCCACCACCGAAACACAGAACCATGGGGTCATTTTGGCTGGAAAAGACTGCTCAGGGTTCCCTTTGGTTACCCTCCTTTAAGCTGTTCAAACACTAATAAATTACCCATTTACTTATACTACCCAGGTGTTTGCCATCTAGACAAAATAGATTATTATTTGCAGAAGGTTTTCTTCCGTCACAAGAATCCTGTCAATGATATATCGGGATCAGAAAGCCAATACCACGTGGCAGCTTTTACACACAGCAGCACTGGGGGGATGGCGGGGGGGGGGGGAAACAACAAGAGAAATGCTTCCCAATCCCTGGTTAGAAGTTACAAACTTTCCCAGCAAGCTTCCCAAAGAATTATGTGTTCACTGGAGTTCACGCTGTTGGGATAATGAGGTTCATTAAAACAACCCTACAGACGGAGAATGAGGGGGACAAGGAACCTGAGGGGTGGGTTTATTAATTGGATTTTGATCTTTTGTTTCCCTACATACATATAGTATAGTTTTATATAAACATATGTTTCTAGGTGTGCATATGTATAAAATATAAGTGTATTTATATTCTAAATTATATGTATTTATATGTAAAACAAAGTAAAACAAAATACATTCCTACTTCTGTATATATAAATACAACATCCTAACATTTCCCTATATGTCATATTTTCCCCCCAAAAAACTCCCACACTAATTTGAGTAGACCCTACAAATACAAGCAGCCTCAATCCCTACCTCTTTTTTTATTTTTCACGTAAGATTTCTTAAGAGTTCCAAGCAACGCTTAAAGAGAACTCTGGGGCTTTAATTGAAACGGTGTGAGGTGCTGAACTTTTAACAACAGTGTCTTTCAAACCCTATGTCCATTATGCACTGAAGTGCCTATCAAAACAAAGCAAAGAAGGAAGAGGTTTTCAGCATTCTCATTAAATTCTGACTTTCTCTCACGGCTCCTGTAATTGAGTTTCACTCACAGTCATCATGAAGTTTTGCAGGGTAGACAAAACAGTGATTTGCTGGTAAATGTCTGGACATGGGGAGGGAAATAAATATCTGAGAAGTACTCAGCCCACTTTCTTCAAACGTCAGGGAGAAAAGCAAAGACTACAAGTCAAGCAATGTCCAATTTAAGAACGAGCAGCTTTTACGAGGAAAACTTTGATCTGGATGCAGGAAATCCAGCCCGCTCAGCAATCCCAGACAAGCCGCCGTGGCTTTGCACGTCAGAGTTTACCAGGAGACGTCCACCGGAGCGGCACCCTCACACTTAACTGCTGCTAAATGATGCCATTGGGGCTTTCGGCAATTTCACCTGCAAAACTGCAGAGAAGAGCGAGCAGTTTGCCCATAAAAAGTGCTGAGAGAAACACAGCAGCTCGACAGGGACTGAACTCTGCTGTCTCCGGACAGACCGAAAGAAAAAAGGAGCTGCAAGCAGTGACAGGGCCAGGAAACAACAAAACATTTAGTTTGTTGATCGCTGTATTGTCTTGTTATTTAAGTCATTATATCACCGGTGTCTCCCTTATTCATTTAAGCCAGTATAATAGTCAGACGCACAAATTCCACCGGGCGCTTGGCTGAGGAGTTAGAAGATGGTAGATTTCAGCACCCTTGTAATTTACTGTGCATTATTATAACCTGAAGCCAGGCTTCCTCTCATTTTTCCCACACTGCTGCCTTGCACTTGTGTTAGAAATAACATAGCTGGCCTTCCCGGCTGCAGCCAACTCAACTGGACACATCACGCCCGGTCCAGCAGGGCTTCACTGCACTCCTACTGTACCTTTCTCGATACAAAAAGATAAACCCAGCCTGCGCTTGTTCAACACAACCCCCAGCTGGTACGTTCTGCCTTTACCTGACATTCAACTGGAAGCTGTTGTGGTCCTGGAGATGCACAGATGGGAACATTTCACAGGTTCTTTCCCTCCTCATCATCTGTTCAAGTCCTTCCAGTTGTCGCAGAGCCCTACACTCTTGGACCAGCTCAGGCAAAGCCATTCCTCAGCGGTACTTACACCCTTCGAATATTTGTATGTGTGGTTATAATAATAATAATAATAATACAAATATTTAAATGCAGGTAGCAAATGCAAGAGGCCTCCAATTAGGAGCAGAGAGAAAGAGCTGAACTCACATATTTAGACCCCTGGGGAAGATGAACTCACTTGGGTCGTGGTTGGACCCAGAGGAGAGTCCATCTGTGTCCGTGCCTCAGTTTCCCCACCGCACACTCGGGAGAGCAGGTCCCAAAGCAGCAGGATTCCACACAGGATACTCCAGGTTGCAGCTACTCCCATACTACTTTGGTCCCAGCACTATAGACTGCATGTAGTTCCCTTCACTTGCACAGCCCAGTTAGGATAACCCAACCACCAAAAAAAACCCAAACGGATAATAATAAAAAGAAAAATTGCATCAGGGCACATAAACGTTATTAAACTACACATAGCACAGGTGCCTCTTTAAAACACGACTCTTTTCCTCTCTGGAAAGCACGTGTATAGCAGGTTCCCTAGCGTCAGGTGTAGACTCGAGTGATGAGAGAGAAATACATCAATGTTTATTAAACCTTTGTTGCCATTCACACCAGCAGCTCTCACAGCCCGGTGCCAAGCTGCTAACGAATTCCCGTGCCGTTCCAGAAAACTCCTCACAGCTCCTGTCAGAAAAGGCGAGTTCCACGAGGGCAACGCTCGCTGGGAAAGTCTCTGCTCTCCCCACCAGCAACAAAACGTTCATATTTGGCCACGGCGCCACCTCCTCGTGTCAGTGCCCTGCACAGCTTCGAAAAACGCACCTGAGGATCCTCATCTGCTCACGCACACCCTGTAATTCAGCTGAGCAGGAAGCGCAAGGGAGAACTAAGCGCCTGTTTATCGATGTATATTGCTAAATGAAATCAACCCCGAGCGCTAGAACAGAGGCAGAGTTTCCCTACAACTGGAATGAATAAAGCAAATAGCTTGATTTGTTTTCCTCTTCTTAATACGAGAAAATTGCGTTCGCAAATCAGTCCTTACACATCAACAATTTAGCAGCGTGGTTCTGTCAACCCCAGTTGACAGATTATAGCCCAATATTCTCTAAATTTTCTCATTAAACTAAACAGTCTCGGAGATCTATTAGCACCCTGTCTCCGCCTGTACCGCAGCTCGCGCAGAAACAAGATCCTACACAACACGCCGCGTATTTCAGCTTCATATCTTAAAACCAGCGCGACCTGCAGTGTTTGCCCAGGACGGACAAAAGACTTTGGAGAACTGGTCTTCCAGCGCGAAGTAAATAAACTGACCAAGTGCGAGACCTGTTAGCTGACGGACCTTTAAGGTATTTTCTGTTGTTTCTAAGTATTAACCCACCTTTCTAGTGGAAGGAAATCGCTGCCTTAAAGACAAAAACGCCCAAGTCTTTTCCTTTCAGACGAACCACAATAATCAGAGATGCAACTTTTATTTTCTAGAGGAGTTACTGGAGCAGCACATCCAGCCCCACACGAGCATGGGACCCTGCTCCCTGTCACAGCCTGTGGTCCAGCTCCTGTGGTTGCTGGGTGACTCATTTCCTCGGTGAGTCAACGTGCTCTCCTCCTCCTGTCCCCACTGCAGAGATGCCGCACAAGCAAAGTTCCCCCCCGTGAGACGCTCAGCCGGCGCGGATCGCTGCACCGTGTCTCCTTGGAGCAGGTTTCTCGCCAAGCCCGTTCCCTTTCCTAAGTGCCAAGAATCAAACCTCGGCCGCCCAACGCGGCGTGTTGCACACGCGAGCTCGCAAGGCGTTGAGCGGCCGCGTTAACTGAGATGGATAGCGCTGTCAGACGGGGAGCTGGCTCACCGGGGAGGGAAACACTGCGAGGCGCTGACCTTTTACAGTCAGTAAAAAAAAAAAAAAAAAATTAAAAAAGCGTCCCTAAAACGACACCAAACGTTTCATATTAAAAAACAAAACCACCTCCTCGAAGTGCTTTGATTACCGCGTTGTGTAAATAAACACATGCGCACGAGCGTGTGTGTGTGTGCAGAACCTGAGCCTCTCTCCCAGAGCAGAGGCTGGCGGAGGAAATGAATCATTATCACCCTGCTTGGAAAGGAGTTTGTACAAATGAGCCACTGCCTGGAACTCCTGGATTCACACCCCCCCCGCCCCGAGCTCCCTCTGGTCGCACGGTCAAACACCCAGCTCTACAAAATAACTGAAACCTCCAGATAGAACCCAAATCCCCAGGCAAAGCTTCTACCGGACTACTCAAAATGTGCACAGGTTTTATCGATGACGCGGAGACGATAATGAAACTTAGAGGCTTCTAATCCGAGAGAATAAGCACTGAAACAACCTGTTTAGTACAAAAAAATCCTCTTGAAATGCAAAGTTCATTCTGGAAAGATTTTTCCCAACCTACCACCTCCTGCCCATTTCCCTTATGATTATAATTTTAGTGGGGTTTGTGCCTTTTTTTTTTTTTAAGCCGATATTTTGGGCAGAGAGAGGAAAACCTTATTTTAAGATATCGCTGCTACTGGTGAATCAGCTCGAAGTGGAAGGGGCTGTAGAGCTTTAAAACGGGCTTTGCAGCGATAGAGTAGGTAAGCGAGAGCAGAGCAAGTTTAGCACTACAACTACTGGCCATAAAGAGAGCGTGTATAGATACAACCATTACATAAAAATGTATAATTTTAAAGGCGAAAGACTACAGTATGCTGTTCCAAACAGCCCTGATACCAAGCCGTACGATGAGCGCCGCTCATCGTCACCGCCACGTTTCGCACCCCCGCCAGATCCAGCTGACGCTTCCTGGGGCAAGGCTAACAAGGCAGGGCTTGCGTAGGCACCGCTTAAGATTAAGCGCTCAACGCAACCGATAGAACCGCTTCCACGATTTGCCACCCGTCTCCTCGCTTTTCTCCTCAGGTGGAGCAACCTGAGGTGCCGTCTGCTGCCAGCGCGGAGGGGGAAGAACAGAACTTCAGCGCGTACCTTGTGCCTGAGCCGCAGAGCTGTGGGAATACCCCAGAGCCAGGAGCGCTGTCTCCACCAGCTGGCTAAAGAGCACATCTTTGCGAACCAGAACGAACTCGGCGTGCTCCTCCCGACTGTCGTACTCGAGAGAGGCGTCCGACTGCTCCACCACACAAAAGACTGGAATCATCAAACCTAGATGGAAAAGAAAAAAAAAAAAAAAAAAAAAAAAAAAAAGGATCAATAAGAGAGGAATAACCAGCGCGTCATGCGTCTCTGATTAAAGCTGTAAATTAAAACACCTCCTAGAAGGCTCATCCTAAGTGGAAATTGGCCTTTCTTCCCTGTGGGATAGCTTTTGTTTTCTTTCCAAGGGAAATACTGAAGTCTCATCACTTGACTCATTTAAAAACCACACTAAAAGCTCCAGGGAATACAATTCAGGAACAGAATCGCAGGCGGCAAGAGGACGAACAAGATTTCCTAATAAGACCTTTTCAACATCGCAGAAGTTTGCTACAGTTCCCTGTTCTTTCAGGTCAGGGCTTCTCCACGTTCAGCCACAAGCCGACGTGCGTAGACAGAACAGAGGGAGAACCCACAGAACCCCACGGCCGTTTCCATCACCTGCTGCAGACCGGGCTGTTGTCAGGGCTGGCAAACGAAAACCCATCACCTCCAGCCAAAGAAACCCATTAACTGGTTATGTACAATTTGCTAGCCCCCAGATAAGCCAGGTAATATTGGGGCTGAGACAAACCTCAGTTCTCCAAATGCGCTGCCTAAGGCTTGTGATACCGCCAGAAAGTTCACCCCTCACTCCTGCTCTCCAGAACGAAATACAACCATTTCCAGTAGGTAACAGTTATGAAAATGAGTATGTTTATGAAAGGCTAGACACAAATCACTGTATTCCTGAACCTTTAGGAGAAAAGGAGGAGAAAGCCACATTTCCCTTCTCCTTCCATACAAAGTCAGTTAAACATCTTCAAAACCTTCTGCTATCAGTAGCTTCAGTATCTACAAACCAACGCTCAGATATCCCTTGAGAGGAGTCACCCTGCCCTGAAATACATACAGTCACACCAGTACCAGCTGCTAAGGGACTTAAACGCTCCTTGTCTTGGATTTGCAGAGAGTAGATTTCCTTTAAAACGTATTCGGGATCCACAGCTCTCACTCAGTGCCCAGTGTGTCCCCATCCGACATTCCAGCTGCAGGTACGAGCCGTGAGATCCAGCTGATGAGGTTTAGCTCTTTGTTTCAAAACACAGCCTGAAGTAACGCCTAAGTAGGTTATGGCATCGCATTGATGCTGCTCCCTCCTCTTCACTGCCTGATTCTGGGTTAAACCAAAGCATCTTGCAAGCTCAAGCAGCCAAGTTCTAACACACAGTGTTAAAAAAAAAACTCAGAGGGGAAAAAAAAAATCTCTAGGAGCTTTCTTGAAAAGAGAGTGCAAGGCTGATCCTGTTCCTCTGAAATCAGTGACAGAATTTCTGTTCCTATCGAAGGCTAAAAACTGAATCCTATTTGTCCATAAATCATTTAGCTAGTTAAAATGAAATTCAACCTCTGTAAGCGACCAACTTCCCCTCCCGTCGAACGCACAGTCCACTTTCGATGGGGCTATTAATACCTTAACAAAATCTCAAGATACTCGGCGGGATGCTGAGGCTGTGGTGTGGGTTGTGCAAATTACATTTTGGCAAAAGAGAAAAAGCAGGCGAACGCCAAGCGACGAGAGGGATGCCACAGCGCCTCGTGCCCTCGTGCTGGCCGCCGTCCTCGTCACAACACAGCCTCTCCGCCCGCTCTCATGGTTCCCCACCTGAGCACAAACGGGATCTCAGGTGCTGGACCCGATGCCGCCCGGGATGTCACGAAGGACGGTGGGACTGGGATGAGTGTCCCGGCCCTTCCTGCTGCCCACGGCGTGTGGTTCTGCTTCTGCAAAAACATCTCTGGCTCGGTGTTACTGGTGATAAACTGCTGTTAATACCTGAGAACCTGAGAGCAAAGGGCAGGTTACCACATCAGCCACTATCCTGCTTCGTGCCTCTAGTGCCTGCAATCTTAATGCCAAACCTATTTTGCTAAAAAGCAACTTATTTCCAAGCACATCTCACTCTAAGGAAGTTCCATCTGTTTTGCCCTCTATCTTGCCTCAGAGAGTTAAGCTACGATGTCTCCAATGCATTTATTGCCTCAAAGGTCTCTGTTTCCTGATGTTATCTGAAAACAAACCACCAGTAGGTTGGAATCAGAAAACATCTGCAGCCAAAAGTCAACAGGCTCCTTCCACACCGATACACAGCGCGCCTCGCTCCAGACGCACGGATTTCCCTAACGCCCCGCCAGCCGCAGCTGCCGCCGGCCTCCCCGTGCCATTCACACGCACCAGAAAGGGTTTTGGTCCCTTTGGCACGGGATTTCCGTGCGTTCGCCCTCCCAGCATCACGGAGATGCCGCAGCATCACCACAGGTGACATACGGCCACCGGTTTCCACACACGGGGAAAAAGGGGAATCTGAGGGCTAAAAAGAAAACAGTCGGCTCCCTTAAAGGATGAACACAACGCTGGGATGCACGCGAAACGTTAACAGCAATCACGAGTTAGACAAAAGACTTTTTCTCCTTGATGTTAATTCACTTAACTGACTTATAAGCAGCTTCTCGCAGAGCTTTGACCCCGTATAGATGGCATCTGCGTGAAACATCAGGGGAGCGTACAACAAGATCTACATAAAGGCTTTCATAAGGGCACGCATACATGGCAAGAACTCCTTCTAATCCGTGGAGGAGAATGGGGAAAGGCTGTTTTCACTATTACCGACAAGAACAGAATGGTTAGCAGAGACCGGTACCTGCGTGCGACACCTATTTTTAAAACAAATCAGGACAGGCTTTAAGCTCGGCTGCTGCTTTCACAGAAAAGCTGCAACGCACAGAGGAGACTTTGTAAATACAGCTGCATTTTTTTGCTGAGACCCTTCTAAGGGGCAGAGAAATTAAGAAGAAATTAAATATGTATCAAAGAGACCTGTGTCCAAGCGTACGTTTTCTCCTCCTTGCCCATTTTAATCTATAGGTTTATTTCTCTGGGGAGCAAATCCAATCTCAAAAATGAAGGACAGAGACACAGGCATTTCATTCAAGAAGCGAAAACTCTGGATGCTCGGCTGCATAAAATATCCATTTTTACAAAAACTTGAAGTATTATCAAACTGCGGTCACGCAGCTCCCCGGAGAACATTTTCCAGTCGCAAGATCTGCAAGTAAAAGCTGTAAATGTCTAACGACCAACAGAAAGACAAGGCAGAGCAGATATTAAGAAGCCCTGCGCTGTTTCTTTTGTTCATTTGCAAATGCTGCTCTGTCCAGTGCACGCTTTAAAGCCAGAAATAAATGTGATGCTGTCAGCACTGAACTTCCACGCGTTGTCCGCACAAAACCATCGCGGGTTTGGCACCCGAAGCAAAAAAGCAGAGGATGCTCAAGCCCGGGAGGAGGTGAAACCATCGCAGCCTCCCACCCATCGCATGGGGAGCAATGCGTCCTCATAACTAGAATAGGAAGATCAACCAATAAGAAGAGGCACCGATAAAATTCCTGTCTTTTTACATTAAAATCTGTTTCCATCAGCCCAAGTTTGGAGCCCCGTCTAGGTGTTATTTGATTTAATCTAATTTGAACAATTTCCAAACATCAGCTTGATTAATTTCAACAGCGCGGCGTTACGGCGAGATTTACTGTACGGGGCTTGTCGAGCAGGGAATTAATAAAGAAGCCGGTTCTCAGCCCTGAGTAACAGGAGGTTTTAAGCCTTCCCAGATTTCTAGTGGGAATACTTCACAGCACAAGCATGTTTCCTTCTGGGAGCAAAACCCACCAAAATTATTAAAAACCGAGATCAAATGGTGGTGTCAAACCCAAAGGAAATCATTCTGCAGTGGAGAGATTTTTATCAAATGAAGAAAGTGGAAAATAAAAGTTTTCCTTGTTGCTGTTGTGCTTTGGGTTTTCAGGTTTCGTTCGTGGGTTTTGTTGTTTGTTTGGTTTTTAAACAGAACACAGACACACAGGCAGAGGAACCTCCCTCAAAGACAAAGCAAATTTCTGCGGCTGGGAGTTCAGAAACGGGCACGTTTCTCTGAAAATTCTTAAAACTACTGAAAACTCCTCATTGCTGTATGCAGAGAACGTTTTCCCTGGCAGAGGCTGTAATGTGGGTTATTCTCTAAATTAGTCTTCCCAATACAGAGGAAAAAAAACAATTAAAAAGTAAAATAATCTAGGTAAGAGCAAGAACAGAATCCACAAATGTTTCCTCCCACGCACGCCTCAAAACACAGAATTACGAGCAACTTCAGCTGGACTTCTAAGATGAGACCCTTACCCTGCAACAAAGATGAGGCAGCTCAGTTAGCAAAGCACGGGTGACCCTGAGGAAACGATGGAGATAACGATTCCCTGCATCTAACAACAAATGTGCTCCCACCCCTGGCACTAACCACAGGAAGCAATGAAACCACCACCATCTCCTCAACCTCATCTGCCGCTGGTTTTTCTGGAGCTGAGAGCCCTTCACCCAGCAGAGGCATCAGACCGCTCTGGTATTTAACTCTATTCCCCTTTCATTTAAAGAAATCTGAAAAAATGAACCTAAATTGAGCCAACGGTTTCGGCGGCGGCACAGGAGAGGTTTGCTGGTTCTCCTCCTCACATCCTGCAGCTCTGATTGAAAAGGCAGAGACCAATCAAGCTTTCAGTATCCGGAAATATCTGAATTTCTGCACCAGAGATGGCCACCCTGCATCAAGCCAGAATTCCTATTCTGAAAAACTTACCACCACCGAGGAAAATAAATAAGAAAAAAAAAAAAACAGAAAAAAAGCAAAACTTCAGCGTGCCACTTCTTCCAAATGGTGTAAACTGCAAAAAACTGAAGCGATCGGAAAGGAAAACCTACTGTACGTGCTAAACATCAGGACCCGACTAGCTGAGCAAACACAGAATCATTTCGGTTGGAAAAGACCTGTAAGATCACATGTAACGACACAAGAAAAATTCATCATGAGAAAAGATCAACTGCGTTCCAAAACATTTTTTTTCCTAGGAGGAAGGACACCAAGTAGTATTAAAAAAAAAAAACCCAAACCCACATTGAAACCAACCCAACAAACACACAAAACACCAACCCAACAAACACACAGAACACCCCGAGTTTTCGAAGCAGATCCCCTGTTCTGTGCAGCTCAGCAATGAGGAGCACGGGACCCCGCTCACACAGCACATGGGTTTGTCGTGTCCATTAAGACTCACTCCCCAGCTCCCCCATAAATTACACACCTAATTAAATGGGACAGAATATAAGCTGTTGGTACTTATTTACGACAAATGCTCTGTTTGGGTAAATGGACTGCGTTTCTGCCTTCTGCATTGCAAGCACCAGCGTACAACAGTCTCATTAGGAGGCTCGTTACGGCAAAAGCTTTTGTTTAAAAGCAAGGACCTGACCCCCTGCTAATCCCTTGCCCTTCAAGGCGTCCCAGGCCAAACGCGAGAGATCTGATTTTATGTACAACCGCGCTGTTAAAACTCCTGCTCCTCATGGGTTTGTAAGCCTGTTGCAAATAATTTGTTCCAGGATGCAGTTTGGTAAAGAAGAGCTCAGTCCGCAGATGATTTTAATACAACATTTGCCAAAGAAACAAAGTAGTGTTAAATAACATTACATTGTAGATTCTTTCTTCTTAGGAGGGCCATAGGAAGTAAAACTACAGACAGTATCTTTCTCCTCCTCGCTTATTTTTGCTGGCTTTATGCATTCAATAAATCTGTAGGCAGGAAATGCATTTCTACAGATTATATCTTAGCCCGTGGTGAACGCAAACCACAAGATATTATTTACGTCCTCCTTCGGCTTCCAGTCCCTTCTGTGGCTTCGGTCTCCCGACCGTCACAGCCATCCCCGATCTCAGGAAACCTCATCAAGAAGTCATTAAGGTCTCTGCAGATGTCCCCTGCTTCTGACAGCTGAACCAGCCAAAGGATCCTTCTCCCGGCTGAAATAACGGCTTCACTGTCTAACGCCAAATACTCCAGGCCACCATCCCACCACAGAAACGCGTTATGAAACTCATAACTTGATAATACTTGAGTTTCTCAAAAAAAAAAAACCAACCACGGCTTGAAAGAAAAGTCGCATTCAAGAGCGTGCGCTGAGACGAACAAGAAGTGGGAAATAGAGAGGGGCGCGAGGTGTTTACGGCTGGTTTATTTTATTATGGAGCGAGTTCAGAGAAGGAACAAGTGATAGGATGAGAGGAAACGGGCCCAGGTTCCACCAGAGGAGGTTGAGGTTGGATCTGGGAACAATTTCTTCCCCAAAGGGCTGTGGGGCATTGGAACAGGCTGCCCAGGGCAGTGGTGGAGTCACCATCCCTGCAGGGGTTGGAAATACACAGAGATGAGGTTCTCAGGGACAATGGGGTTGGTTATGGTTGGACTCGATGGTCTTGACAGTCTCTTCCCACCAAAGCCATTCCATGATCATCCAGTGCAACCATTCACACCGAAGCAAAGGTGAAGGCACTAGAGCCACACTTTTCCTAAATAAAACAGCTCCATTGTTTCAACTTGTTAAAAAAAAAAGAAGAAAAAATACCCCACAGCAGCACTTCATAAGATGAACTAATGGAAAATACACTCATTTCACTCAAAACCAGCGAAGGAAACCATTTTAAATGAAACTGGCGTTTCTCAAAGAAATCATCTTAAGCCATTAATTTCCTATAAGCTTCAGGTTTTGGTTTCTGTAACTTAAAAACAACTTTGGCGTTCAGGAGGGGTTTTGGTTTGGGGGACTGCTTTCTGTTGTTTTTCTCTCAACTACGTAACAAAACTCGCCTAAGGGGCTGAGAATCTCTAAGCCAAGTTCCACCCAGAATTCATTTTAACAGCCCACGTTTGTCAACCCTGAAAACTGGAACCACCAATAAGCCCTTAACTCCGGTGGTGCTAACAGACGTAATTTTTAAAGAATAAAAAAATCTTCCAGCAAAAACATTTTAATGAGGGTTCTATTAACCAGTCTCTTAGTACTGGGATAAGTCCCCTGGAATGTAACAGAAAAACTTTCGTAGCTGGTTTGAGGTTTTATTTTATGCATGGAACAACTATCCATTCGAATACGATGTTTTCAGGAATATTTACTTTTATCAGCCAGCAGGTCACATTAATGTCATATTTTTTGTAATGACCACCACATCTTTAACCGACAAGTCGTGAGGTCAAGGAACAAGAGTTCACAGGTACATCCTATTTCTCAGCGCACCCGCTTCGTTCAGCCAGTTCGCGATACTTTGGGGAGGGAGTGGATCACATTAAGATAATATTAATATAATCAGGAAGGCTCAAACCAGTGGCAGAAACATTATATTCATTATTAAGCCAGACCCAGACACTCAGATAACACTTTACTGTGGAGTAATGCGCCCATTTACTGCGCACTTGCTCACAGGAGCCCAGACTTCTGGCTTGAGTAACCAACGCTCCTTTAAAAAAAAGAAAAAGGAAAAAATAAAAAATAAATTTTTTTTTTTTTAAAGCCCACACTTCTGTTACTCTGCGTTTTCTCTAAGCCTAAAAATTGGTAGAGTGTATGACAGGTCCACCTCATTTTTCTTAATGATGTTTTTATTATTCTTTCACTCAATTAAAACAGAAATGGATATTGCATCTTCTGACTGTATAATTGTTATTGTAATCTGTTTTCGATCACTGCTTGGGAAATGGGTCCAAAACAACATAAACTATCCACAGCTTCAGAATACAAGTCATTTTCTTTTACTACGACACTTAAAGAGACATCTATCATGCTGCTCTGCTAGCATGTTTGTATTATGGCAAAAAAGTTATTTCTAAGTTGGGAAAAGACATTATGAAAATCACCTTTTACTCCGAAGTACTGTATAACTCATAATTTATAACTACATTTCTTAATAGCCATTCAAAATAATAAGGCTGGAAATTGTGCACATCTAATTTTAATATATAAATAATGGGAACGCATAGAAGCCAAAATACGCTCAAAATATGATTTTATATTACTCTCAACAAAAGAAGAGCCCGGTTATAGTTCTGAAAACGACACGCTTCATTTCCAATCTACGCCTGCCAGCCGGATTTATGACAGAACACCCTGCGAGCTCGGATCACCGGCACGGCAAACAACTCCGACGCGAAGTTTCCGTCCAAGCGCAACGTCAGCAGCTTCTCGAGAGCCGAACGTCGCGGGTACCGCTGCTCCGCATCACCCGCGGACCGGACATCCCGGGGAGAGACGGCACCGCTGCGCCCGGGTACCACAAACTCCCCTCGCCGTGCAGGTTTAGCGCTCCCGAAAAGATTTACTGTCCATAAATGGCTTTTCATCTCAGCGTGCGTCTCTGGGGAATGAATAAGGAGGGAGGGCGTTGAAGTGGGGCCGCTGCCGCTGCCCCTGGGCGGGCGCGGGGTTGTCGTGAGGTGTCGCAGCTTCACGTAAAGCGCAGACCTACAGGCTGGTTTTATCCATCTTTTCCTGAGCTTTCTTACGCTGCTGACACAGTTACTAACAAGGTATGGTTGTGCTCAGACTAATATCGCATGCCCGGCTGAGATGAGCACATCGGTTACAGCGAAATGACTGGCAATTTTTACCAGGTAATTTTCTATTTAGAAAACAAGCTTAAACTCCTCACCTAGAGCTAAACCCGCCTCTTCCAGTTCTTTCTGCTCCCTTTGTACAGCATCTACAAATACTGACAATCTTTTTCCTAACATCGCTGCACGTAATGTCAATAATCACTTGGCACTTGCCAGGAAATTTAAAATACACCTTGAGTTCAGGCACGAGATCTCTGCCCCAGCACCCAGCTTACGACACTGGCAATTATTTAAGCAATCCCGTCAATTATTTAAGCAGCCTTATTCCAAGCAGAAATGCCTCCTGGAAGGAGGTTTTAACTGAGTCCTCAGGTATCAGCAACGTCAACGTGCACCTCTGTAAAAAAATTACTATAAGAATTGCACTTCAAACAAACCGACCAACCTTTCAAATGTTGCTTGTAAGGGTTTCACAACGTCAGCAGCCCTAAATTGCTAAGAGACAAATGCGACGTTTGTAAATCTTCAGAGGATGCCAGTGGAGCTAGCGCAGGTATTTAAAAGGAAAAAAACAATGTAAAATACTAGTTAGTGGGTTTTTTAAAAGTTCTCTACAATAAAGGAAATAAAATGAGAAATATTAAATATTTGTCCCTTGCTAATATTGGGATCGATGCAAGTGAAGAGGGGGATGATGTGCACACACACACCAGCTGCAGCATGTGGGTGCAGAACTCCGGGAAAAAGAAAATTCCTACCTATATAGGGTGGCAAAAATTCCTACCTATATAGAACTGCGACGATATGGCCAACCCGCGAACACATCACGCGTTACAATCCCCCCCCAAATTAAACAGCACAACATATTTTCTTTCCCAAAACTGGACAGGGCATCGGTTCCTCAGTCCAAAACACGTGGAGCTGCACAAGGAGAACACGTCATGCGGGGTGTGAGAGGACAGAGGTTATCGCCAACAACAGCCCCTTCGCATCCATTCAAAGGGACTCGGGAATACTTTATACCTTGAAAAAAAAACGGGTCTTTAATCCGAAAACACAGCGGTGGTTACTAATTTAACTAAATTACGAGGGATGGTAATTGAAGGCCTAACTTATCTACGCCTTGCAATTTGGGACGCGAAATAAAATCTTCCCAAGTTTTGCAGATTTTTTTCGGTTATTTTGAAAAGTTTAAAAATAAAATTTAAAAGCAGGTTGGGAACCGCTGAATCACACACAAAAAAAAAAAAAAAAAGAATTCTCCTAAACAGGTCACCCAGCTGTTTGGCGATTATAAATACACGACTGCAGTAAAACTGCCTTCGTTTTACAGCCTCAGAGATGTCATATCGAATTACCATCTTCCGTGGCAATGGGAGTGACAAAAATCTTACTGGTCCAAGCATTTCACTGAGGCTCCAAACCACCGTTGTGGCCCTTTCCCTCCCCATTCCTCACAAACAGCTTCAAGGAAAACAGCAAGAATAGAACGTAACTTCAAAAATAAGTATTCAGGCGAGCGTGGCCACGAAGAGAATTAAACTCAAATACTTTTACAGGTATTTCAAAGCAACTGACAGCAGCTAAAAGTCTGTGCTACAGACTAGAAATTTTAAATATGACACAGCTGTTGAAATCACGACTTCATTGCAATCACATTATGCCAGGTTGTTTCTGCTTTTCCACCTAAATAAAATATTCGGCACAGCAAAATAACTTAAATAGAATACAAAGACTCCCAAAAATTAAGTATTTAGAAAAGGAATCTTTAAACCACACCTTTAAGTGTTTATTCACAACAATAGAAGTTCAATACTGGTTTTCTTCCTTCGATTGCCCAAATGCTTCATCTACATTCTGAGTTGCTATTTAACTCCTTGAAAACACATTTTCCTCACTGGCATCTTTACAGTTTTTAATATGATTTTGCCATCTTCTTCAGGCTTGCAAACAAATCTGGGGAGTCACTGACAGAATTACCTTAACAGTTTTCAAACAATTGCCTGATAAATAATAGACAATAAATACACTGTCCTGTCCCAGTGAAACTAAGAAAGGTCAGGACCCAATTTATAAAAAGGAAGAATTAACACGGACTTTTTTGAAGATGTTGCTTTTTCTTTCCTTTGGTTCCTGATGAAATAACAGGATCCAGTTAACGAACGTGGCCACGGGTACGGGGCAGGGAGGAGACTCCGGACACTTAAAAACCATCGCGGGGAAGACAAGCAAAGCCTTCCTACAGCTAATCTTAAATCTCGCGTTCCAAATTGTCGGTGGCTTTCTGCAGATGCAACTTAGAGTTCCAGAATTACTCTAAACATCAAATTATGCCTAGGTCACCCAATGGGTGGATACCCTATACTCTGTTTAATGCCTATGTTCAATCGCACGCGGATTTTAACCAACTGTGTCTTTATTTTAATAACAGACCAAGTACCGAAAACACATCAAGAAAGACTATTTTTCTACATCAGCAAAAATACAGCTGATACACTGCCCGACCCTCCGGGAGCGACGGCTCTGCTTATCCTATTTATGTGACATAATCTGATTGGAAAAGGGGGGCAAGGGGTGGAAATCGGCAAAAAGACCAGAAACTCATTTTTAACCATCAGTCATGGAAAAAGAAATCACTGTCTTGCTTTCCTTACTGCTGTTGAACTAGAGATCTCTTCCTCATCATGTATCAGAAACGCCTCAAATCCAAGAATTTACATTTCCTCGTAATCCCTACTCAATTACATCCAAGCGCAAGGCAACGTTTTCCAACTGTTGTGCAACAGATAAAACAGAAAATACATTTATAGGCTGCTGGTTCCTGAACTAACAAGGGTTTGCGGCTTTCGTGCTCCCGTATCCCGAGGCATTTAATTCTTGCCAATGGCTCCAAACTTCTTGCAGGCAGCAGGAGGATATTCTTCATCTAGGATCTCGGCAGGACTACCCAAAACTTAACCTTTCGCTATACTCAATTGGTAAGGACAAGGCAAACGCGCTTCCTTACCCTGCTCAAGATGCATTTAGAGCTTAACATTAACTAAGCCTTCAAAACAGAGCAGCAAATCTGATCAAGCTGCGCCCTTTTGCCGGCACAGACATGGATTTTTCTCTCCAGTAAAGCACTTTGAATCCTTGTAAAAGGCATGAAAGGTAGCAAAAAGCCTATGACATCGTTTGCAGAAATATTTAGAATGGGGTTTGACGTCCGGCTCTTTTAACCTCAGCCAGCATTTCTCTCACCCAGTAAAACAGATTTCAAACTCCACCTGCACAGAGACCACGATCCACCAGAACGTTCTGGGGTCACTGCAATCCGCACCCACACTTCTGGTACATCCAGCTACCCATTCACATCCCCATCACACCACTCGCTTCGAATTGTCTGAAACTTTTCTCCTCCGATAACATTCTGTATGTTAAATTACACACTTTTAACAGCTAACTAACTGAATAAGAATGTCTTCCTACCAGACTGTGTCAAACTAATCAAACTGGCATGGTTTTTTGCAATCCCTTCCTGCTCCGAATTTGAACGTGTGTTCCCTTGGCTATAGTTTGGTTCTACGTTCCTATTGCAGCAAATCCAAGCTTCAGACCAGTTCATTCTGCACGCTGGCACTTTAAGTTGCATTCAGAGGCTTCTGACGCTTATTTTCTACTCTCTTCAAAATCAACGTGCACGTATATATATATATGCATGCCCATCCACACATACGCGAACAGGTTCATGAATTGCAATCAACAATTTTGTAAATCTAAGTTTCCTAGTCGTTAATCATCCTTTTTTTTTTTTTCTTTTTTTTTTTTTTTAATCCTTATGGAGTGAATTACTGAGTGAGAGGAGACGCCAATTCGAGTAAGTGAATGTTACCCAACAGGGATATAAAGCTGTCAACACCGCAGGGCTCTTGCTCGCTCGAAAACCCTCTCCCAGGCTTCGTATGTTCTTTAAAGCAATATCAGCCTCTTTTTTTCCCCGGGAACTTTTACGAAACCTGCCCTTCTTGAACATCTGAGCGCTTGGGCTTCACTCCGTATGGGTTTGAACGCAGCGGGTTAGATAAACGTTTCAGAAAGCACCGGGTCAGGAGAGCAGAATGGGACTCTACCACATGGGACTGACACTAACAGCATCGCAAACAGCACCAAAACGTCTAAATCCCCTCTTAAACACAACCTTTTAGACCCCGTTTATCTTTCTAGTGACCTTCGCTAGTTTATTAGAGCTGCCGCAATGGCCCTTTGTATTAAGTACATGCAGGTTAGGAATTTTAAAAAAAAAGGAGAGTCATAAGGCAAAATTTCTCATGAGAACAATTGATTTTTTTGTCTGCGCGACAAAAGCTTATTTTAAAACACTTTTTCACTCATAAATCTAGAGAGAAAGCTAAAACCACCCACAGCACTGTGACATTTCTCTATTTCTCAGGGAAGTCACTGGAAAATAATTGCAGCAAACACCACGATTATAAAACTTGTTGCCAAAGGTCATCAGTCTCATCCCAGCACCAGTCAGGCAGAGCTTATTGCTCTGTTCTCGGGGATTAAGTTCAGAAACAGATATTATTATACCAAAAAGCCACTTGACAAGTAGAGGGAGGAATTGCAGCATTTACATATCTAGGGCCCAAAATGAGATTTAAAAAAAAAAAAAAAAGAGAATTGCTAGCATCTGGCTTTGCTTTCAAAACCTTCAGATACACTTTATAGAACGAAATAAAAACTAAAACCGTCTCTAGTTTCCAGTAAAGAATTTCAATTTTTTTTTCCCCAAATGAAGTTCACACTCAATAAATACTAGCGCTTTTTAAAGCCTGAAAAAAATAACAAACCGAAAGAGCAACAGCCGAAGCCTCAGCTGTCATTTCACCATGACTTTCCATAGTTTCCTTTCGATCAAACACTAGGACCAATACTAAAAGAGCCTTGATTAATATTTCTCTGAAGAGATGTTTTACGCTAATCCGCAGGTATATTAGAAATCAGCCTTTCCGCAAACGTCTGCGGCTCATTTCCCAGCTCCGGTGACAAACGAGGAACGCGGCAGCGCCTGCTGTGGACGGACAGACCGACAGAACAGACCCGCGTCCCAAAAACATCACCTGCTCACGCGGGCTCCCAAAGATCAAACCGGGGAAAGAGCACAGGAAAAAATATCTGGGAATTAGCTAGCTTGATTTATCTTGAGAGCATTTCCAGGAGGACAAAAAAAAACCAACAATTAAATCAATTTTAAACAGCACCATTATCTTATTAAAAAAATCTGCCTTAACTAATTTAGTATTGAGTATTAGAGAAGCTAGGTAAGTATTCAGACAAGAATTATTTTCTTCTTGGTTTCAGTATCAATAAGGAGTAATGAATAAAGTTTATTATGCACAGCCTAAGACCAGAAAGGCTGAGACTGAAGAACACCAGCTAAGGAAAAAAAATAAATTACTCCTGCATTTCCTATTCCTCCCCACTTTTACACTCTGGTATACACCAACTTTATAAATGAGCTGAAGAGTAATAAATGAAAACGTAAGCTCTTGAAAGTTTGCTTTCAAAAATGCAAGTCTTTGTCGTAAATGGAAGAAATCTCCTATAACTTAACAGGCCAGATCCAAGCTAAGCCACCGATTTAATTGTAAGAGCCGGGGAATTTCTCTCAGCTGACATAGCTGCAATTAAAAAGCAACATATATATTGCACAACATTTAAAAACATTCCTTTAAAGTATATTTCTATAAATGCCCCAAGGAAAAAGATTTCAGCTCCAGTTCTAACATTCTCTTTAAAATCACACAGCTATAATGCCTCAGTCTCAAGAAAGGCATCCAAAACTACACATATTACTTTTCATATGATTAACTAGTTTATTTTTACAATTATTCAACAAATTATTTCTCCACCAATTTGTCAGTGGAATAGTACAAGCCTTTCACTGCAAAGCTGTTTCTTCTTTCTTCGTACATTAGAAGAACGCGAAGAGGTTTAAAAAAAGAGACATATAGTCATCCGAGAAACGTAAAGAACTGGTGAGATCTCTTACCCTTCATTAGGGATATAAATGAATCCTACGTTTTTAAAATAAAATAAAACCTGCAGCCCCTTAGCAAACTTCAGCAATTAGGAATCCTATTGAGCCCAAGAGGTCTAAAACAAGCATCTAATGGTAAAATCGCTAAATAAACCTCGCGTAATAGAGTCATGTGACGACAATACCGAAGTATCTCTTGAAATGTCATTTACACAAACTCTTTGTGTGTAAACAACTACATTTGTGTGTTACCACTCCGCACATTTTAAAACACAGAGGGGTTTTGTAAAAAAACGGTAAAGTTATTTGTGGCCTGCCCTGCATTATTTTGCTCGCAACATCAGACTGATCTCAAGATTTTTTAAATGCGTTTTTCCTAACAGGAGGCTGCACCGCATTAAACACGACAGCAGAATTAAGGTGAAAAAAAAAATAGGGCATTCAGGGAAGGGACTGGAAAGTTGAACTGCTTGGAAGGGGAAAAAAAATGCAACCACACATGTCACTTGGATGCTCTACACACAAAACTGACCGGCAAAATACGTATGAAAGTTACAATATTTCAGAGAACTGCAGGAATGCTGCAAAACTAACGCCCGGTAACTGTGCTGGGAGAGCAGAACCTCGCACGCGTTTTGTCCTGTCCTCTTTTACAACACCCGCTACAAAATGCTATTTACGGACAGAAAACAAGAGTCCCTAAACGCAGACAGAACCGCTGCCGTTCGTGCCACCCCGGAGAGCCCCCTCGGGAGCGGTGAGGGTGAGTGACACACACTCCGTGTCACCGCAGCCCGGCTGCCGTCCCCAACCTGCCGCGGAGCAGCGCCGAGAGCTGGGCCCAGCTCCCCCCCAGCAGCTTTAGGCCTGGCTTTTGTGAGCCGCCTTGCTAGCGCCCGGGCCTAAGGGTGGCAGCCTTCCACCGAGCGGGGTCCGCACGCCGCGGAGCCGGGGACAAGTGCCCCCGCAGCGCTGCGGGACCGAGCAGTTCCAGGCTCTCCCGGAGAGCGGCCGGCAGCCGCACCAACCTGCCGGCAGCTCCGCGTTCCGTGCCAACCCCGGGCCCGCCGCTCCCCCCGCGCCGAGCCGAGCCGGGCCGGGCCGGCGGTGCCGCCGTGAGCGCGGCCGCACGGTTACCTCCCACGGGCTTGGTGACGGCGCCGTTGGGCCTCCCACGGGTGCCCATGGGGCTGCCGTTCTGCTCCAGCCTGGCCACCTTCCCGGGGGGGGGCCCTTTGACATCGGGGCTGCCGCTGCCTCTGTCGGGGCTGTCCCGCAGGCAGGGGCTCTCACTCCTCCGCTCCATGCTCGGAGACGCGGCTCCCGCTGGCAGGTCGCAGTAGAAGGAGCAGGGACCTAGGGCGAGAGAAACAAGGGGCGCTTGAGCTGCCGCCGGCCCGCTTCACCGCGCCCCGCCCGGACCCCGCAGCGCGTCCCCCGGGCGGCTCAGCCCGACGAAGCCGGGCGCNCGGCCTCAACCCCGGCCCGTCCCCGGGGGCCGTGGGGAAGAGGCGGCCGGTCCGGGCGGCCCCGCTGGCACGGCCCCCCCGCACCGGGCAGCTGTGCAGCCGCCGGAGGAGCCGGCTGCTGGCGAGGAAGCCTCTAGCGAGCGGCTCCCGGCAGCTGCCGCCGTACTTACTGTTTATAGCCTGTCTGTAAGTTGGCTGAGTTGGGCTCTGTCCATGGATCAGAAGTAGAGAATCCAGGGTGGAAAGTTTTCTTGTTTCCTTCTCTCACGCCGCTTTCTTCCCTTCTACTCCTTCCCCCCACCCCCAGTCCCCTCCTTGCCCTCCTCCGGGGGTGCCGGGGCGGCTGCCCGCGCTGCGTGGGGCGGCAGGGGCCGGAGCCCCGTCCCGGAGGGTCCCGGGTGGCGAGCGGAGCGGAGCGGGGAGGTCGGGGCGAGGGGGAGGGAGCCGCGGGGCCGCCGGCTGCGGCGCGGAGGGGAGAGGGAGCCGACTCCTCACACCTTCCGCGGAGAAAATCGCTACCGGGGAGCCGGGGGGAGGAGAAGAGGAGGGAGCGCCGCTCTCCCGGGCTCGGCGGCGGGTGCCTGGCGGCGCGGGGAAGCGGCGGCGGCGGCCCCCGGTGTGTCACTTTCAATCGCTCCCTCCTCTGCCAGCGACAGCAGCGGCAGGAGGGACGCGCCACAGAGAGCGGAGAAACGGTTATTAGTTGCGTTGAGTCATCGAGGCAGAGTGAGTCCTTTTTGGGGTTGTCCTTGGTTTCGGGTTTGGTGTGTGCGCGCCTCTGTGTGTGTGTGTCTGCCTGTCTGTCTGCGCGGCGTTCCCGTCCCAGGGCTGTGCATCCCAAACATCGCCACCCCTCCTCGCCTCCGACACCCCTCCCCCTTCCCGCCCCCCCGCAAAAATCAAGTCTCGGTGCTACCTCGGGATCAGGCGGGCAGCAGCCACCCCCCCCCCCGCCCCGGCCGGCCCCGCTGCGCGCAGGGGTGGGAGGCAGAGACCCACCTGGCAGGAAATTAAATACCAATAAATAAATAATACATCTCGCACACGAAAAGCGAGCGCGGTGCCGCACGGAGGGAGGAGGGCGGGCTGGGTGGGTGGGGAGGGGGAAGCGTGGCAGGACGAGGCGGTGGTGACAAGAGGGACCCGGGGCAGAAGGGCGCAAAGACAGGGGCACCCGGGCTGGGGGAGGGCCGAGGGGGAAGGAGAGGAGGAGGAGCCGGGAGAAGAAGGAGGGGGGGGAATAGAGGGGAAGCCGGAGTTGGGGAGACCGGACCGACCAGGGAGGAGCGAAGCTGTCACCGGCATCCAGTCCAGGCGCCCGGGTCGCTCCAATGCAGCCGGTGCGGCCTCGCCGCCGCCTGCCCCCCGGGGAGCCCAGCGACGGCAGCGACCCTCCCGCAGCCGCTCCCCGCCGGGGCGAGGCCGCAGGAACTTTTCGGGGATGCCGAGGGTGGGCGAGCGGCCCGGCCGCAGGTACAGCCCCGCCGCCGCCCTGCTCTCCGCGCCCGGCTCCAGGCAGTTACCGGGCTGGCCCTGAATAATTGATGGCGGGGGCCGGGAAGCGGGGAGGGAAGCGCTGCTGCCGCCGCCGCTAAATTATTTAATAGCGGCGCTCCGGGTAGAGCATGACAGCGCTGGCTGAGCGCAAGCAGCGGGGAGGGGAACGAAGGGACGCGGCGGGGCGGGATGGAGCTCCTGGCCGGTCCCGGGGAGGCCGGCGGTGGCCGGGCTGGCATCCCCGCTCCCCGCGGTGCAAGGTGCAGCCGCGCCGCTCCCCGGGGCCGGCGGCGGAGCTGCTGCTTCCCCCGGCGGGGCCGTGCCCGAGGGCTCGCAGCGCCCCCTGCCCGGCCCGGGGGGCGCCGGGGAAGGAGCCACCGGCGGCGGAACGAGCCCCGCGTTAAGGTGGACCCGGAAAATCACCTCCGGTGCGGGGGGCGGGAGACGGACGGGCGGCGGGGGAGGTGCCCGCCGCCCTCCCTCCTCCCCCGCCGCCCGTCCGCCGCTGACTCCCCGGAGGGTGCCGCCTTCCCCGCCGTGCCCCCTTAAGAGATTTGCCTTTTACGGTGGCGCCGGAGGGTCAAAAAAAAAAAAGAAAAAAAAGAGAGGGGGCTACGGGGGGTGGGGGGAAGCGCGGAGAGCCCCCCTGCCCCCGGCACGGCGGGAGCATCACCGGGCAGCCGAGCCGCAGGTTCCCGTCCCGGGGAGGGGGGCGGGCAGCAGCGGCAGCCCCGAGCCCGCACGGAGCCGTCCCGGTGCGGCGAACCCCGGTGCTGCCCCGGGAAGGGCAGGTTCCCCGCGGGGCCGCCCCTGGAAGCGGTGCCGGGCGAAGCAGCGGATCCCCCGGGCAGGGTAAGAGAAATCATCGCTTCGCTCCACATCCGAGCCGGCCCCGAAAAGCAGCGCCGGGTGCGGCTTCCCCCGCCTCGGCCGGGGGATTCGTGTCTCTGCCCAAAGCCTGGCCCCGGGACAACCAGCCGTGAGCGGTGGGTGGGAGCCGGGTCCCATCGCCCGCTGGAGTTTGGGGGGCCCAGGAAAGCTGCGGGGGTCGCGGGCAGGGCCGGGGCTGCGGGAGCTGCCGGAGGAGCCGGGAGCGCAGCGGCTGCGCCAGCCGGTCTGCGCCCGTCCCTTCCCAGAGGAGCCGCAAACTTTGGACAAGTCTCGGGTTTTTTTTCTTTTTAAATAACCCGATCTAACTTTTCTCCCTTTTTTTNTTTTTTTTTTTTTTTTTGTTTCTAAATCTGATAAAGCTCAGCGGCGGCTCTTACACGGAAGTTAACATTTTCCACCGGCTATCGAATAATTAAATAATGTTTTGTTCTTACCTTTGATGTTGAACTACGAATTCCCGCGGATCAATGGCCAGAAAGTTAGAAGAATTGGTGATTTAGGACTTCGGTACTTCTGGAAAAAAAAAATGCCAATGGTTTAGCCAGGATCTTCCCTGTCTGATTCGTTACTATTATTATATCTGATGATGTGGATGGATGGAGAGATTCAATCCAAGCCCATTAATGAGCTATTTTATAAACAGCACCGTCTGAAGATCTTCATTTACATTTTGTCAGTGATCCTTTCCTTAACAGCGGAGACGTGTGGCGACAGCGCGATTACAGGACTTTAGTAAAGCTCCTATAAGAGTACGACTGGCTTGTTAATCGATTAATATTTTATTAACTGTAAATATTTTATAAAGTTTTTAGGAAAACTATCGATTCTAAATTATTAAACTAGTCAGAAGGGCATTTGAATAATGTATACAATTAAATACATTTAAATATATATGTAGCGATTGCTTTATTTGCAATGAATCCCCTGCACCTTTCTCTCGCCTTCGTTTTTTCTCCCCCCCTCCCCGGCAGCTGGTTTCTTATTTGCGCGTTCACTGGAATATCAGGATCGCGCAATGCGTGTTTATTACTGTATTAATAAACCAAACGTTTACAGAAAATACTCTTAATTTTGAAATGGGGAGCGATAATCCTTTGAAAATTTCGACGCGGAAGCAAAGGCTTTTGTTAGTAAAACTAAGGGGAAACTGAACCGAGTGCGTATAAATGTTGCTGGTCAGTAACTTCTGTTTTGTAAACATCATTTAATTTAGACAGATTTTATGATACACGATGCTTATTTTTCTTTTACGTATTTTTCCCAATAAATGCGTTTTCTTTCTGTTTCGAATTACAAATGCCTTGGTTTTTTTTTTCCCAGTGCATGATTTTCACATGTTGTCCTTATTTCCACTGAAAAAGGGCGATTATTTCCCATCGCCTTCCCCCATCCGTCCTCAATCTCGATATAAAAATAACTGCATTTGTTTATTATTATTAATAATAACGTCTTTTTTCTAACACGAACTGCAGTACGAGAACGCTCTGCTCTCGCCCTCCGGTGAGTCCCAAGCGCTCTCCGTTCCTCGGCTTTATGGACGCCACAAGTGGTTGATTGCCAAAAAAATTTTGAACAAAACAAACGAACAAAAACCACCACCTCCTTGGCAAGGTTTGGTTTTCATTAACCACCGCTTTTAAAGCCAAAACGCATGGAAGCGATGGCCGCTCCGTGCCTGCGCAGGCTCCAGAGCCGGGCGGCTTCAGCCGCGGCTCCCGATGTTGCTGCCCCCGGGCCGGGCCGCCCTCGCCCCCCACCGGATCCGCCGGGCTCCCGTGCGCTCTCCTCGCCGCCTTTCTCCCGTTCCGCCCTGTGCCTCCCACAGGCCGCGGCGCCCCCGGGACACCCGCCCACCAGCGGGGCTCGGCCGGGCTGGGCCCCCCGCCGTGCAGCGGAGCGGGGCGGTCTGGGCCGAGGGTGCCGGGGCCGCCGGTTCGCCGCCCGCGGGCACCACCTCGAAGTAGCCGCCGCGACGGGATGGGAGCGGGGTGGC
>VWYH01001147.1:805287-819105 GCA_013399365.1 Pampusana beccarii | reverse complement strand
GGGGCCGGCCGAGCCCCTCTTGCGCCGGCCCCGCCGCTCCGCCCTGCCGCCTCGCCCGCCGCGCCACATGCCGTCGAGGCCGGCACGGCAGCACCCTGGCGGGCAGCGCTTGCGTACGGACCTCCTGCCCGGCTGCGCTTTTTTTTCGCGTCCCCCCGCGGCCCGGGAAAAGCGCGGAGTTACCGGGGAACCGGCCTTGCCCAGCGCCTCTGCGGAGCGGCCCCTCTATCAGGCTATGGCCGTCGGGGCCAAGCCGTCTAACCCTGCGCTGCAGGAGCCGCTCCGCACTGCCGCGGTCCATCGCTCGGCGCCAGGTTTAGAAGGTGAAGCTAAAACGAAACGAAAATGTCCCTGATCCCAACGGCGGGACGAAGCCTGCCCTGCCCGCAGCGCTCGGAGGGGAGAGCGCTAGCTCCAGCCGACAGTGCCCGAGGGAACGCGGGTCGGGCCGTCGCCGTTTCCCAGCCGCCGGTGCCTTCCCACCGCCAGCCCAAGCGGGCGGCTGCTCGGTGGGGAGTGGGGCGGCCATCGGAGCGTCTGGCGAGCCCCCCGGTCCGTCGCACAGCGCCTCGGCCCCGCGGGAGCCGGCTCTGCCTCCCCAGCGCATCCCCGGCCGCCTCCACCCCCTTCGGGGTCCATGAGGCTCGTTCGTGCTATGCTAAGAAGCTAATTTTCATAAAGAAAAAAAAAAGAAAAAGAAAAATATTTTCTAAAAGGAAGGAAAAACCTCACCACCACCACACAAAATTCCCCAAAAGCGTCTTTACGGTGTCCGAGCTCCGACTAAACGGTTCCGGGACAGCAGCATCTCTGCAGACGCTACCCTCGCCTTCATCCTTCCCCTGACTGATTTTAATAATAAAAGTCTTTTGCCGCTATCGTATAGAAGGAGCTGCGGACAACAGAGAGGAAATCTCTACGGCCAGACGTATGCAGGGAAGGGAAAGACTCGGCCGGAGCTGTTGCTCCGCCGTGTTTCGGTGCGGAGAAGGGAGCGGGCTCGCCGCGGGCCGGGCCGGCGGGATCCCGGTGCGGGGCTGAGCCGCTGCCGGGTGCCGCCAGGGTCCCCGCTGCGATCTGCAGCTTCCCCTGCTCCTCACACTCAGCCCCAGCTCTGGGCTGTCGCCCTGGGCAGCGGGTTTGCCTTTTCCCGCAATCACACGCTGCGGTGCGAGCCGCAAGGGAATTTCCTCCGTGAGATTTCACGCTCATCGACCCGCCTCACCTTAAGAGACTTGCGAGACTCTTCGGTTTTGTAACGGCTTCTCTAAAATAAATCTGTTTAGATTTGTAAACTGTCAGGAGCAGAGAGCACAGACCGAAGCGCCTGTGCCCTGCGGCTCTTCTTCAAATTATCAGCTCATAGCTGGAAATGAAGGAAGAGTTTCGCCACCTTCGTTGCGATTAAGGAAAATTCCCTAGATATCCCAGAAAGCAGTGACTACCGAGTACTGAGATCAGCCCCGCCACCCGAGCACCAGCTGCGGCTGCTTCTTCGCACCAGCCCAAGGCCGCTCGGGTGCCGTTCGCCCGGGCCGAGCGGCGCCCCCGCTGCCCCCACCCCGAGGTGGCCGCGTCGGGAAACGAGCGGGACGCCGGAGTTGCGGCATGAACGAATGCGGGAGGGGGCTGCAGCGGCGAGCCGTCTGGGGCCAGCCCAGCTCCTGCTTTTGCACCCCAAAGGTGTTTGCGGGGCGCGGGGGGGCCCGCTCTTCCCTCCGGCCGCGCTCTCGCTCGGGGTGGGGGCGAGAGACAGCGGAGCTCAGCAGGACACGGCCAGCGTGCGGGGCTGAGGACTCGTACTCCGAACCACGAATCGTTTTAATTGCAACGATTTACGTAAATTAGCAAGATATCAGCCTTTTTCCCCGCGCGGTTCCGACCTGGAAGCAAAGCATCACCCACCCACGTCGGACACCGCCGCCTCCTAAACTCTTTTCAAGTTCCTGCGGCTGGCGGAGCCCAGACGGGAGGAGAGACCACGGCAGAGCCGGGGGACAGAGCCGGGGGGACAGAGCCCCGGCCCCGCCGCCGCGCTCACTCCCCGGCCCGACGCGGCTCATTAGCGACCGACTTCTGTGCAGAGCAGCGGGGGCATTTTCCTCCTCAAGCCAAATTTTGCCTCTTTACAGACAGCCCCATCTTTGTCGGCAAACTGCCCCCTGTAAATTAAACCACCGGCAAATGCGCACAGAAAATCCGCGGCACAAGGCAGCAGCTCCCGCCGGCTCCTTCCAGGCAAAGTGATGCTCGGGGAGCAGAACCCGGGCTGCGGGACCGCGCTGGGGATTTATAGTTTTCTGTGCAAATATAACCGAAGGCTGCGGATCTGCTCAGAGAAAAGGGGGCAGACAGCGCAAGGGATTTCGAGTGAAGATAAACAGAGGTTTTATTGAACTGTAAAGGCTGAAAACACCGTTGAACAGATCGAGGAAACGCACCCTAATACACACGAGCAGCAAACGTCCCCCAGCCCAGCTCCAGCGAGCGGCAGGCAGCTCCGAGCCTCGCCGGCCGCCCCACCAACCGGACTTGTCCTAGTCCCCGGCCAAATCTCCGCAGTCGGAAAGCTGCAAGAGGCTGATCGGGCAAGGCTCAGCCTTTTGGGGCTTTCACAAGCCCTGTATTGTCACCAACGGGGACACACATGGGGCACCGGAGCAGGAAAAGGCCAAATACTGTCGCCAAATACTTTCCTCCTCCAAACAAAATACCGTCCTTTCCCGCGGCCTCAAAACTTTGCCTGCCTAACATGCGCTGACATTTGCGAAGAGCTCTCGGGGCCAGGGTTGTTTCTCGGCCCGCTCAGGGACACCCCCCCACGCCACCCCGGGTCTGGAGCTGCCCGCCCGCTCCCCGCAGTTCCCGGTGGCCCAGATGTGACCCACCCGGCAGCCCTGCAGAGGCAGCGCCCTCCAGCCTGGACGAGGCAGATTCCTCCCCGGCAGATTCCGGGGCTGCGGGGGCCTGGGCATCCCGCTGGGTTTGGTGGAGCTGGGCTCTCTCTTGCTTCCACAACCTCCACCGGTGCCGTGCCCCCCGCTCCCGGGCGGCGGGCAGGGCGCGGAGCAGGACGGTAGCGTGTGCCCGGTGGCGGCTGCCACCTCCCAGCCCCGCAGTGGCCCCGGCTGCCACACAGCGAGGGCGATTCCGCCTGAAAGCCTCGTCTCCCAACAGCCCAAGCGATTCCCCGGCCTGCGGCGCCGGCTGCCCCCGGTTAACCCCGCTCCCCTCTGCGAGGGCCAGAGCGCTCTCCGTGACAAATCTCAGGTTTGTAAAGGGTCGGGTTAGTGGTGTCCGCCGCCTGAAATCCCATTACAAAACTAGACCAGACGTAGTGCTCGTCTGCTCCCCGTCACGGAATCACTCCAACTAAATCAGCGTCTAACAAGAGAGTTTGTCCCAGCGGGGACGGCGGCTCTCGCGTACGCTGCTCCGTGAACGGCTGCGCTCCTGCCCCGGGAAGTGCCTTTCGGCCACGCCGTCCCTGGGGTGACACGATCCTGTCCCCCCCGGCCCGTTCGAGGGGCTCAGCCCGCACCGCTGCCCCCCACAGGGGTCCCACGCCGCCTCCCTCCCAAAACACGCGACGCTCCAAGATCTCTGCGCTTCGTCAACACGCAGGAGTATTTGACAGTCACAATTACCTGTAAATATTGTGACCGTTTTGTATACGAGACACTTTTTTTTTTTTTTTTTAGCCTTAGCCTGGTAAGTCTCACCCGCAACTCCACGGTGGCAGCGGCAAAGCAGCGCTCGGCTCTCGGAACGGAGTGACAATCCTCTCGGCACCGCAGAGCCCCGGAGCGGGACACACAGACACCCTTTCTCTGGCCCCGCACCCCCAAATGCAGCAGCTAAACACTTCATTAAAAAATGCTAGCGTTAAGGCGAGGATTCCAATCAGTGGCAGAAAAAGAGGTGCCTATCACCCTTTTGGACAGAACAAATCAGTTCACACAGATAAGGAGCCAGATTTTCTAACATATTTGCAACCGCAATTTAAGAAAAAAGAAAAAAAATCATGAGATCTGAGCTGGTCACTACTACCTAAACTCCGAGATTTCATAATCTCTCTTCCCAGTTTTTACTTCAACCTCTCCCTTCCCTACCCGCCATAGCATAAAAATTAGCGCGTGGAATTACCTGTCTGCTTCTTTGTGCCTCCTTCAAGTAAAGAAGGTAAAAGTCACGTCACCTATTAGCTTGTATAAGTAATAAAGAGGTGGTAACTTGGAGCTACCACATTTTGAAGATTGTGTCACATGCTTTAGCATAAATAAGGGTGTTATAGCCCTAGCGATTACTAGATCAACTCATCTGTGCAACAACTTGTGGCGCCTTCCGTTCTTGGCAGGTATTTGCTCTGTCCCTGGGAGCAGCTCTGTCGCCGCTCACCCGGACACAGGCAGCACCAGCCCCTCGCTTTCTGCGCGCTTTACCGCGGCGAAAGGCGGTTTGCCAGCTTATTCTGAACCAGATCTGATTCTGGGGCTGCGGCATCTGCCCCCCGCACCGAGGACACGGCGCGGGGGGCAGCGACTCCCGTGCTCTTTCTCACCCGTGTTGGCTTGGCTCTCCCCTTGCACAACACGCAGCAGTTTGCCTAACTTTTTGCAAAGTTTCACCAAACCGGGCTTTTTCTAAATCGTTTGCGAGAAAGGGGCTGCCCAGAAGCCCGGCCAGCTCCGGAGGCTTCTCACGGAGCGGAGGGGCCGCCGGAGGAGCGCACGGCTCGGGGTGGGGGGCAGCGCACGGCACCCCCCAGCTCCAGCCCCGCTTGCTCGGCTCCCGGGCGCTCCGGCACTCGTTCGGGCCAGCCCGAAGCCGAGCCGGCTCCTGACCAGCCTGACAGCGGTACCTGCCCGGGTAGCCAGTGTTGCTCGTCCCGGCTGGAGCCCGCAGCCCCGCCAGCATGCTGCGGTGAGGAGGAGAGGGATACGGAGCCTCGCCAGGCACCGGACTGGCGGGGAAGCTCCGGCTCCGGTGGGATGGGGAGAGGACGGACCCGCTCCTGCCACCCCGGGGGGAAGCGTCAGCAGCATCCCGGCTTTGAGACTCCCGGCGGCACCGGGCGAGGGCAGGGGGCAGGTGCTGCGGGACACAGGGCTGGAGGGGACTCTGTTCCCGTCCCTCTCGCCCTTCGAGGCACCTCTCGAGCAAGACCAGAGGGGTCGGGCGCAGGCCGAGCGTGCGGGCAGCAGCAGAGCCCTTCCCGGCCCTGCCAAGTGCCCGGTGTCCTGCGGGTGGATGCGCCCTGGCCTCCCCGCTTCGTGTCCGCGAAACGCCACCACCTTCTGTGCAGCCATTCAAACCCGCCTGGACACCCTCCTGTGTAACTTCATCTGGGTGTTCCTGCTCCGGGGGGGGTTGCACTGGATGAGCTTTCCAGGTCCCTTCCAACCCCTGACATTCTGGGATTCTGTGATCACAACGTGCCGGCTCCCCCTGCACAGACCGGTCCTCGCAGCATTGCTAAGCCCGTCCTTGCGTTTGCCCTCGGCCTCCTCACCCCGCTCAGGATCCCTCTGGCAGGTTACGGCGCCACCTGCACACCTACAAATGGAGGCGCTTGTCCCAGGTTTTCACCACCGGGTGCTTTCCTCCCATCTGCAGGGATGTGTACCAGCTGGAGAAATTGGGTGGGGGCGCAGGGGGAGCTTCAAGAAAGATGGAGGCACTGATGTCTCCGTCACACAATCCGCCCGGGCCCACCGCTTCTGGGCCCTGCTGCCGCTTGTTCTCTCGCTCCCCACGCTGTGCCCGAGAGCTGACGTGTCCTCCGGCCTCACTGCCCCTTGCCTGGCAACCAGGAGCCCGGAGGGGCCACCGGAGCGCACAGCCGCTGGCCCCCAACCCGGGAGACCTCCGGGGACCCACCGGGGCCGGGGACCGAGCTCCCCGGGAGCCCCTCCCGGCACATCTGCCGCCGGGGAGACCACGGACAAACACATTTGCAGACTCATGGCAAGGCTCCGAACAAACCCCGAGCTCCGGCTGGCTGCCCCCAGGACTCGGGGTGCCGCTGCCCCCCGGCTCTCGGCCCCGGGACCGCCGGGCAGGGGGTGCTGACGAGGAAGAGAATCCATTCAATCACTTTCTCGGTTTCCACCTGGATTTTACGGGCCCGCCCGCCAGGCTGTGCACACAGATTCACGCCGCTTTCAAAAGGCTCCGCAGTAAAACCCCCACAAAGCAAACAGGGCAGCCCGGCCCCACCGCCTCCCCTCTGCCACCCAACAGCCCTCGGGTTTACTGCGGCCTCGGATGTCTTTCAGCTTGGAAAAAAAGAGAGGAGAGGAAGTCTGAGGTCTATTTATATTCATATATTTTCAATTAAGACAATTAAGTAACCCGCACAATGTAGCGGCCCCTCCCTCTTAACAGTTTCCTCATTTCTGCCAAGACAGTTTACTCACTGCGGCTTAAACAAGCTTCCTGATCCCTTCACCAAAAATTAGAAACAACAGCTAATAAAGCAGCAAAATAGGAGGTAGGCTTCATGGGAAACCAGGCATGGAAAGTAACTGTGCAACTGCCAGGCTGGATTTCTCTTTCATAGATTCATGACTGACGGATAAAGCACAACACAAATAGCACCAGTGACCGATTTTTCTTTTTTTTTTTTTTTTTCCCCCCAGTTTCCTATAAATCAAACCATACACAATCAAGATACACTCACAACTCCCTCCAAAAACCTGTGGCTGATGGTTAAAACTAGTTAACAGGGAGACCTGAAGAACTGTGGCAGCGCTGAGATAAATCAGTTCAATTCCTGTCAGTAATGAGCAAAAAGAGCCATTAGGAGACGGGTAGAGGAGAGCAAGCCTGCCAGGGCTGCCCTGGTGGGACCTGCCTGCAGAGAAACCGCAAGACAAACCATCTTAGACAAAAGGGTTGACTGCTTGCTCTGCAACTGCCTGAAAGGAGCTTGGAGCCAGGGGGGTCCGGGCTCTGCTCCCCAGGAACAAGCGCCAGGAGCAGAGGAAACGGCCTCAAGTTGCGCCAGGGGAGGTTGAGGTTGGATCTGGGAACAATTTCTTCCCCAAAGGGCTGTGGGGCATTGGAACAGGCTGCCCAGGGCAGTGGTGGAGTCACCATCCCTGGAGGGGTTGGAAATACACAGAGATGAGGTTCTCAGGGACATGGGGCAGTGCCAGGGGTGGGGGAACGGTTGGACTCGATCTTGAAGGTCTTTTCCAACCAAAATGATTCCATGATTGTTATAAGAGATTCCAGGGAATACCCGAGATACACAAGATGTAACTGCATTCAGGACCCTATCTCAATAACTGACTTATGTCCTCCGTAATTCGATTCCAAGCACAAATTGCAAAGGGGGGGTGTGTAATATTTTTATATTTCATTTATTTCCTGCTTTAAGCAACAGCTAATAAAGACAACATTAGGCAGTTTGCTTCCTTTCCTTTCAGTAGTTCTGTTCAGCAGGAGCTGCAGTGGCCACAGTGACTGATTTGGGGGTCCAGGTCGTGCCCCCGTGCTGGTCTGACCGCAGCTGCCTTGGCCCACGGAGCCTTGCACAGGGACCAAGGGGCCGTGCCACTCGTTTGCAGCACCGTCTGGAATGTTTTACAATGAGAAATCATCACGAGATCTTAAGTTATTGTTCTGATACAGCCTTTTTATAATGGTTAAAAAAATAAACGAAAAAAAATCACTGGTACCACAGCATACTGTTGTAGTCTATATTCTCATGAGATGCCTGCTCCAGAAATAGTGCCAGCGTTTCCTAAAAGTTCTTGGGTACTGACTGCTTTTATGCAGTTTCTATTGTGCTCCTACAAGAGTGGAGCTGTTGGAAGATGCATTTGGTTTTCCTTATTGCTTTGTAAAAGGTTTTGTGTGTGTTTTTCTTTAATAAACAATTAAAAATAGCTTGTCCTCCAACAAGATGTCTTTTCAAAGCACTGAAATGAGTACTAGCAGGGGAAACAGCTTTTGAAAGAAAAATGACTTTGGACAAGTTTTGAATTTCAAACATAGCCTTTGTTTATATTTGACTGACAAAATGCCTCTCCAATATTCTCTGGAAGGTGATTACATTAGGCAGGGGCTAGTTTAGCAATTTCACATCTCCTAGCACTATTGTATACAAGGATCTGTCCACCCACCTCCCTCGGTACAGCCACAGCTCCTGAGCCTTTATTCAACCATCTTTCAGCACTTTTCAACTCACGCAAACTTCTGCTTTTCCTGCAAATCAAAGTCAACCTTTCCTGCACCACCAAGTCTTTTCTAGGACTCCTGGCGGGCTACAAAACCTCCTGTGGCCCATTGGGGACGTTGCATTCAGAGGTTTGTTGCAATGCTTTGCTTGAAGTTGGGCAGAAAGTGTTTTCCTGGCTTAACAAAGTTTTCAGGATGACAAAAAAAAAACCCCAACTATTTCACGTCACAACAGAAAGTTGACGTTTTGAATGGTTCATACTTTTAAGGGGGGAAATAAAATAACTTGCACTGCAAGTCCTTTCCAAATTGTATATCCTTCCCGTTCTGTTTTATTTTTCCTGTCCTTGAGGAAAAGAGCCCAAAGCCACAACGAAGCAGCAGATTTAGTTATTCCAACCATCAGCTCCGGCGGTGAACACTTCAGTACCCGTTTGAGTTCTGGAGTGCCCGGAAAGCTCTTGCTAGTTTTGCTTTCTGCGTAGTCTCAACAGCACCATTATTTTGACATTCCTGCCACATTTGTGCACCCCCCACTGCGATCAGAACACCATTTGTTGACACATTTCTAAGTTTTTTAAAATACTCTTCAAATATTTTTTTAATATGCATTTATCAAAGCGGGGGTCTCTGCCAGCTCAGGATCCATCAATAGTAGTAAACACCTCCGAGTTTTAGGAACATTCCTGCGTAAGGCGGATGGAGCAGCACGAGCCAAACATCAGCTCCAGCTTTGGGACTCCAGGCTCCTGCACAGCGCTGTCAAAATACCCCGTGCAATGCACATAAACCAGCTGAGGATGAAGAGAAACGGCCCCCCAGCGTTGCTGTGATGCGCCTCTGCCCCCTTGAACCGGAGCAAAGGAAATCACAATTTTGTTCCGTGTTGCACTACCAATATTTAATTCTCCGCGCCATTACAACATCTGTCCTTTCTCAAGTACAGCAGTGGCAGGTTATGGTGTGACATGGCAAGGAAAATACCTACCAACATACCTGCTCCTAGGAGCTTTGTGAACACGGGGAGAGCCCCAAAACTGCCCTTTTCAGAAAACAAAAAGGCCTTATTGGTCTTCAGCCCTCAGTCAACGCTCTCAGCAACCACATAATCAGATTTGTTTTATAAACCGATCGATTCTTAAATTGGCTCAGATTTTTGACCTGTTGTTTCTCTTGGATGCTATTCTGAAAAATCTCATTATTTTAAGGATAAACTCCTAAAACAACTCAGTGACAAAACTTCTGTTTGTCTTCAAAAGCATTAGGATTTCACCCTAGGAGTTAAGGCACAGCCTCTCTGATGTCAGAAACCAGCACAGTTCCATTAAAACACAGTGAAGGATAATGCTTAGGATTTGAAGTTAACACGCTTCACGCTCATCGCACCATTGAGCGTAAAGAAAATCTTCTCCTGAAGCTAGCTCAGCTACAACGCTGCGAGCAGAGCTTTGTTTAAAAGAAATATTACAAGGCAAAAAGCCATAACTATGATAACTATTAAGTGAAGTATTTGGACTCAGGAACACACTCGATACGTGTTTCTGAACCTGGAGGTGTTCAGACAGACCTGAGAGCAGATGCTTCTGTCCGCGCCTTCGGCTTTTCCTCTTTGTTTTTAGCGCGCTCATTAAGGCCTGGTTGTAAAGAGCTGGTTTAGCGGTCACCACACAGCCTGGCTACGCGGAGGCTTCGCCTACAGACCCGGTTTTGCTCCGGTTCTGCCGACAGAGAGCCCAGGCGGGGTGTTCAGGAGGACAAGCCTAGGACGCATCCTCCTCAGTCACAAAAGCACAACCGAGACCCTCTCGAGTCGCCTCTTTATTTTCTACACTTGTAAAAGGAAACAAACCCGACTCGCTTAGCGACCTCGGAGGGATCTGTGAGGATCTGCCTGCTGACAACTGTAAATCTGAACGCTGCCTTCTTACGGGCCAGGCTGCTCCCCCAGCTGGGAACGCGTTTCCGAAACGCACGGCACAATCCCAGACTCTCATATTTTCTCGTTCGATTTTGGATGATCTGCAAAGTTTCCGCATTTAGAATCATTTTGAACTGTCTGTTGGGACACAAATATCTGGATTATGCACTTTGCCGGTCTCTTTTAATAGTAACATCTAGAAACTCCCTAGCGAAAAATAGTATGTGCTTATTATCTCTTCTTTCACACATTTAAAATATTTTAAAACTTCCTTTGGCTCATCACCTGGTCTGAATCAATAATCAACTCCATGTGGGAAAGAAGCCTCAGAACAAGGCTGAATCTTTCACATATCAATGGCAGAAGTCGCATCAGGAGGTTTCTGTGCCATTACACAAGTAACTAAACCACAACCCGCTAACCCTTCACCATTCAACCATTTGAAAGACCAACTTACTGAAGGTTTACCTACAATAAATGCAGTTGTAAGCATTCCCTTTTCTACACCGACAATTGTTGCTGTAGAGAATGTTCAAACATTGAATAAGCTTTCAGATCATTTCCTTCTCACCTGTTCTATTCCTGAAGTTTGGGATTTGTGGAGACTGATACAAATTAAAAAAAAATTTTGTTGATAAAGTCAACTACAACTTGGAATAAGTAACACTAAAAAAAGAAGTTTTTCCCCATCTTTCTGTCTTCTCTTGCTCTTTGGGTCCCTCCATCAGGCCACCTTAACTCACAGTAAGTCATTTCTGTCTCATAGAAAACTCCTTGTGCTGTTGCTAATCCAAAGGAGTTAATGAGCCATTGGCATCACCGTATCAACACAACAACGCAGCACCTTCTGCACAGGCAAAACCAGTAGCTAATGTCAAAGAGGAAAGCTTTTAAGCCAACTTTGCCAGGCAAACTCATCAGCATTTGCTGATTTCCAGCCGATATTCACCTTGACTTTGGACGGATGCGACTGTTTCTCTTGCAGATCCCGCTGCCTTAGGGTTTAGAGACGTTCAGTTTAGACAGGTGGCTATAATTAATTATTCAAACTGATTTTTAGGAATTTGGATTTTTTTCTTTTTTTCTACTGACAGCGCATTAGTAATAAGCATTGTACAAAAATAAGGCAATTGCATGCTGTTCGGGGCATTTGTGATTAAAAAAACATGCTCTAGCTCATTGTAATGTTTCTGTAGGCTGGCATTCTTTGTGAGGAATTTATTTCTTGCAACTGCTTTGGTTTTATGTTAGCTCTATATTGCAAGAACAACATCCGCTAAAGCAGTTTCATGTGATAAATTGAAGCGTTCTTACCTCAAGAAAGTGAAACCATAAATGCATTTAATTTCTAATTTTGTATGAACTGCGTTTCTATCTCATCTCCCTTTCATTCTCAGTGGCTCTTTAGGGTCACTAGCGGAAAATGTTTAGAATGGTCAACCAAGAAGAATATCAAAAAACAATTAGGGACCGTCAGCAGATGAGGGTGCTACAAAGGAGCTAAAATACACAAACAGAACCCATTATTCAGCATGGATAATATGCCATATGCTCGACCTTGTAAAGAAGATGGTGTTCAAGCAAATAATTTCTTGCCAAGAGAAGACAGAGCTGCAATGCGGGGCAGGAGCCATCAGGTTCCCCCAGCAAATACCATTCCAGACACAACAGTTCCTTCACAACATTTTCCAAGCACCGCTTTTCACTCTGATGTAACGTTGCTTTGGGTTTTTTTTCCTTTTTCAGTTAAAACATAACCAAAAAACACTCCAAATGGTTTTAAAATGAGGCCAAGAGCTCCAAGCGGGGAAAAAAACATAAACAAAACACAAATACAAAACCGAAACAAAAAGAAAAACCAACCGAAACAAACCCAAAATGAAACAAAACCCAAACAACTAGCCTTTGATTTCAATGTATGCATTTGCAATACATTTGGAATTACATTCTCCAAAATTTTATTCTATTTCTTTAACTATCACAAAAATCTTTCAGTCCAACCTGAAGTGCTGTTTTTCCTGGCTGAGTGATTCGTTTCCTGACTCTCCAGAAGCAGCCTGGCCTAGCCAGGCCTGAGCTTAACTAGTCCCTGGGGCAGGTGGGGAAGGCTCAGGTGAAGCTGATCAGACCACGAAGGTCTCAGAGCACTCAGCACACTGACAATTATTCATCAAGCTCTAAACTGGGGAAAGAAATGAAATGAAAGGGTAGAATTAAAACCCTATCTTTACCCCAGGTGTTAATAAATCTAACGGAAAGATTTTCTTCGGTAACGCGGGTGCTGGAGCTTCATCCCGACAGATGCGAGCTATAAATGCTGGGCAGGCTGAGCGAGACACGGGTCCATGGTGGTGATGCCCAACACACTGAAAATCCGAGAAATCCTGTGTCACTGAACTCACGCAAGATTTGCCGCTGTTTTCCACGGAACTGGGATCTTGCCTCAGGCCAGAGCAAAACCGCAGAGGTTACAGTATCTGCTCTTCCACTCCAGCTCCCAGCGAGGTTTGAACGGCAGATGTATTATTATTTATTGATAAGCAAACTCGCACAAACCTTCCAGTCTCAAATGACGGCTCAGTGCTTTCTGAGTTGATAAACCGTATTTGAGGAGCTTCTTCAAAGAAAACTCAAACTCTTTTTTTTTTTTTTCTGGGTAAAATGGGATGTCAAAGAATGAATAGCGAGCACTGTTCTTTTCAGATATACTGGACACACACACAGAGGCTTCAGTTGGTGAAATCTGGTCATCGTTACAAAGCAGACTTTATCCAAACTTGTGCAACGAGTTTGGTTTTTTCACCCTAAAAGATGTGTTTATTGGTTTCTTGCATGCGAAAACAAGTATTGCTGAAAAAAAAGTCTAAAAGAGCGTATGAGGAATCTGTTGCAACACCAGAGAGAGGGCTACGTAAGAGCTGGGGGATAATTAAAAGAAAAATCAAAGACATCAGTAGAAATAGATTTAAATCACTGTTGAACCTGCCCATAAAACACAATTCTACCTTTCCTTCCTTCTTTCCGAAAGATGGAAAATAGCCTGCACATTCGCTTGGCTTAGCACCCAACTCAGCATGGGGCAGATGAGGTGTCTGTCTGTCCCCGGGCCGTGTCCTGTGTCCTGTGCCATGGCCAGGACGTGTGTCCTGCCCTGCCCACCCTCACCTGATGGGCTGTGCTCGTCCTAGAGCGGCCGCTCCTTTGTTCAATGGTCCCTCTCGGCGCCTTCCGAGGACCATGACGACCCCTGACAGTCGGCTCTCCTGCATGTAGATTTGGAGGAATCCAGATCTAGGTCTTACAAATGCTCTGAGAAAACGATATTCCTCTGCTGCAGGCAGGAACGGAGTCAATTAACAAATCAAAAGCTTTAAGGAGCAGATGAATGTCCCTATCTCATGGCCGTGCTCCCCGTCAGCTCCCAGATGTCAATGCTGCTGACAGCAATGTCCTCTGGAGCACCCGCATGGCAGAATCAGAAGGTCATCGAAACAGACGCCTTCTCCAACCCTTTTTCACAGGTTTTTTTTTTGAACTTGGCATCTGTTCTCCCCTGTGTACATACAGATAAAGGCCACTAGCTCTACCAGCCTCTCTCAGCACATATCTGTGAATCACAGAATCCCAGAATGTCAGGGGTTGGAAGGGACCTGGAAAGCTCATCCAGTGCAATCCCCCCCCCAGAGCAGGAACACCCAGATGAGGTTACACAG